>PVLC010004281.1:0-86669 GCA_004027655.1 Graphiurus murinus
TCCCAGCATTCGGGAGGCTGAGACAGGAGGATCCGGGTTCGCGGCCAGCCTCAGCTACCTAGTGAGGCACTCGCAACTTAGTGAGACCCTGTTTCAAAATAAAGAATAAAAAATAGGGCTGGGGGTGTAGCTCGGAGGTAGAATGCCCCTGAGTTCAATCCCCAGTACCGCAAAAAAAAAAAAAAAAAAAAAAAAAAAAAAAAAAAAAAAAAAAAAAAAAAAAAAAAAAACTTGAGACAGATCTTAGAGGATTTTAAATAAATGTGGCAAATGTCATCTTTGTAATAAGACAAAATGGGATTTTTATATTGATTATACATAAGGCACACTACATGTTTATTTAGAGTAAAAATATATTTTTAACATTGATCAAACTATGCTACTCAAGGCTATGAAATGAGAGACTATCTTCTACCCTCAAAGGATTATTGTGAAAAAGCATTAAAATAAATATCTGGAATATGTGAGGGATATAAGAAGAAAAATAGCAAACAAAATTAATTTCTTAATTCAATACTTAGGCCTTATGCTAAGAGAGAGTTCCCTCTACAGAACTGTGCTACTATTGGAAGGTAAACACATAACAGAGAGACAATGAACTTTCTTTTGAGTATACAATGCAATTGCTGCAATTACTAAGCTGAGTGTTTAGCTATATGAAAGAGCTCATGTTTATTGCTTTTATATGCATTGGCAACATGACCGCCAAGACTGTCCCATCTTATGATACCTAGTATTATTATTAATGGTGTTAAGGGTAGAGAAAAATTATCTTGGATTATTGAACAAATAGCCTCTGATACTGACTTAGCATTTTTTCTTGAAATCCTTTGCCTGACTTTGGATACTTCAGTGTTTGTTTAATATCACTTCTAGCCAAAATGTTAATATCATCTGCCACAGGCCTTCTTCTGAAGGAATATTACTCAAGAATAGGTTAACCAATGCTTTCTTGGAAATGTTATTCCAAGCAAGATTTGTGATGCTGCAGTTTTTTGGTCCAGTCTACGTCTCATATGTTTAATAGCTTCATTGACCTAATGAGATACTACTCAAGACTCACTGAGAGCCCACCAACTAATTCAGTCCACATCCTTAGAGATTACAGTTTTGCTATTATCCAAAAGCACACAGCATTGCTGTGGATCCAAAGACATCACTCATTTGCAGATGACCGTGAAATGAAGTGCACTTGGCTTTTAGTGGACGTAAGATGTAAACCAGGGCTAGAGATGATATTTGTAGAAAACAGTACCCATAAAACTGTCAGAAAAATAAAATTTCGTTTGGTTAAAAACAGAGAAAAACCTTTAAGAAAACCTTTCTAGGCAAGTCAGACTCATTTGACTTATGTGGTGGTCATATTTAAGACTGTTCTTTTCAAAAAATTTAAATCTTTTTGGTACGTGGGTATGCGTGCACACATGTGTGCTTTCTTCCCCCCTTTATAAACAGCAACTAGGTATTTGAACAGACAGTAGAGCATACGTATTTATTTTTGAAAAGAGCTACAGAAAGAACAGCT
Organism: Graphiurus murinus; assembly: GCA_004027655.1. Lineage (NCBI taxonomy): Eukaryota > Metazoa > Chordata > Mammalia > Rodentia > Gliridae > Graphiurus > Graphiurus murinus. The sequence continues at coordinate 1,526 of PVLC010004281.1, forward strand.
TAGAAACCGGAATGGTTTTTCTTTCACTTTCCTACCTAAATATTTATGCAGTTGCTCTTCATGCTGCCAGGCACACACTATTGGATATCAGCCTACTACCAAGGAAAATATCAGGACTGCACACTTCTTTCTGCATGTCATGCTTTTATAGGACATTGACTCTGGAAATAATAACTGACAATTACTACTGTTAGTTCTATAGTATGGCAGAGACCCTTACAGTATTATCCTTCCATGGTGTTTTCATTACAAATCCCATTAAAATGCGATTTATTGTCTCAGGTATTCCATTCAAGGCTGATATTATAAACCACTCCATACCTTTCTTTTTTATCTATCAAACAAAACTAAGATTCTACTGTCTATAAACTGTGTATATGTTATAGTAAAATAATTCCTATTGAGTCTTTAAAAGAAGCTAAACTGTTATATGTGAGGCTGCCTTTAGTGGGGGCTCCAGCCCACTCATTTATTTTATTATTGTTGGCATTAACCAGTACATTCTCTAAGAGCTTTTCCTTGGGTCTAAGCATGTATGTAGTGTATACGTTCTTTGAGAACAGTGGTTACATCTTTTTAAGGTAGGTTTGCATTTATTCTATTTAGTATCTGTAGCTGGAAAGTATTAAGTAACCATGAATATAATAAAGATGATTTAGATTTTGTTTAATTCTTGCTTATTGTGAGAATCATAATAACTCTAGTGATATCTATCTGGAAACTACCATGCCTTGTGGATAATTTCATAAGCTGATTCAGAAGTTTTCCCTTTGCTCTTGGTTAGTTCCTACTAACCTAGTTCCTGTGTACAATGGCCACCAGGATTGATTTCTTTTGGCGTGACAGAAATCAGGAGATACTTCCCTGGAAAGGAATTGTTCACAGTGCTGCATGTATTCCATGGCCTCTTTAGGAGATCAGTGCTCTTAGGACTGTGCAGAGGAGCAGGGTTGTGAGGTCTCTTGGTTTCCACCCATGTTATTTCCTGCTTAGTAGTTGATGATGAATCTGGCTATTGGCCAAAGACTGTGTGAGATTTTTTAGAGGGCTGATCATGAGAAATTGTAAGGGCCTTTCCCAGAAGAACTTGTGGGGAAAGCTTCCATACTCACATCAGATTTGGTGAATGAGCCAGTGCATTACAGCTCCTGAAGGGAGGGGTGGTCAAGGTCTCCAGACCTACTCACCTGGCCAGTCTGCTCTTATTAATATCCACCTTCCTAGCCCAGGAGCCTCTATAAAGACAACTAATGTGTGTGTGTGTGTGTTCCTGGAGACTGAACCCAGGGCTATTCTACCTCTGAGGTATACCTCCAGCCCCTTTTATCTTTTATTTGTGTCTTGCTAAGTTGCTGAGACTGGCCTCAAACTCACGGTCCTCCTGCCTCATTCTCCCAAGTACTAGGATTACAGGTATGTGTCACTATGCCCAGTTTCAGACAACTCTTCAAATATGGGGAGAAGACTTACTCAGGAGCCTATAGTGAAATTTTGAGGACACTTTCCTCCACCTTGACCCAGCACGCAGTACTTTTCCTTTCCCTCTTTTCCTCTCTGGTCTCCTGGGTCCATTAAGCCACAAGACAACCTTTTGTTTGAGACTGTGATCGTCCACCAGACTCTCACCCTGTGTTGATCTGTAGGAACAAATGATCAGTGAAGTAGTCAACACTTTTTACTATTTGCCTTTTGCTCATATTATCAGAGTAACTGGGATTAAAAGTTTGATTGCTGCCCTCTTTTTGGTTTGTTTTAGTTGGCAATTTTATCACCTGGCAGTTCCCCTCAACTCAGGTCAGCTCTTGACAGGTAATAGTACTTTCATGTAATCTTGCATCATCCTAATTATTAAATCCAAATTCTAAACATTAGAAGTTAAAGCAGAAGTCTAACCATACCTTGAAATTAAACCATACCTCCATGCCCTGAGCTCCACAGACTTCACCTGGCCCAACATGGACTGAACCCTTTGAAATCTCCAGTACTGCGAGCAAATAAATCTTTCTTCTTCTAAGTTGTAGTAGCCAGGTATTTTAGATTACAGTAGTAAGAATGCTGATGGAAACAGCACAGGTGACTAGAATATAAATAAGGCTGCAAAAAATCCAGATCCAGATTTGATTGAATTAGTCTGGACCTGGCACAGCATCACTTCTCTTGCACTCCCTTGGTCAATAGCAGAAAACAAGGCCAGTGCAGATTCCAGGGTAGATAAATGATCTCCATATCTTGATGTGAGGAGTAGCATTCAGGTACCAAGAAGGGAAGAATTGTTGGTATCTGAATTTGTAGATTACTTAGGATACTAATGATACTAATATATGTATATTGCTTAGTATTCTAAGTATATATACTAAGACTAAGATATATATATGCATATATATATAAAATATTATATATATATATATAATGGTTTTAAGAATAAACCATAGATTTTATGAACAGACCAAAAGAAATGAGAAAATATATATTTCAAATTTAATGATAATGAAAATGAAACCTGTCAAAATTTGTGGGATGCAGCTAATATAGGGCTTGGAGGAAAATTTATCATTTATTTTATTTATTTTTTTTGCGGTACTGGGGATTGAACTCAGGGGCATTCTACCTCTGAGCTATACCCCAAGCCCTATTGTTATTCTTTATTTTGAAACTGGGTCTCGCTAAATTGTGGAGTGCCTCACTAGGTAGCTGAGGCTGGCCTTGAACCCAGATCCTCCAGTCTCAGCCTCCCGAATGCTGGGATTACAAGCGTGCACCACCACACCCAGGTGAAAATTTATCATTTAAATGATTCTATTAGACATTTTTCTTTCTTGTTTTCTCATTATCTTCCTTTCTTCTCCCCTCTTCTTATTTCCTTTTCTTTCTGTGGGGGTAAGCAGAATCTTAGAACTCTAGTGAGCAAAATTTCCTATGTAATTATATTTCAGTTTTCTAAGAAGGGTATATATCATAATATGTTCTACTTCCTAAACCTACTTAGCCACAATTTTTTTAAGGGGGGTAATTTTGTGGAACTCATTTTAATATAGAAAAAGATTGTGATGTCCAGCTTGTTTTAATAAATGCTATCATTTTTGCTTTTAAGATTGTTTCAATAATAAAAGTAAGCACATGAAAACCCTCCAGAAGTTTATAAAGCAAAAAAGTTAAATTTCTCTACACATTTCAACTAAAGGTTGCTTCATGAAGGGGGTGGGGCAGCTCCATCACATTCTCCATTATTCTGTGTGACCAGATACTGAGTAAGCCCTGAATAAATACGTGATGTACTTCTAAAAAGGTACAAACATGTATAGTGTATTGATTATTTATCAGAAGCTAAAATATATTTCCTCCTTTCTGCATTTATATGTCATAGCTCTTAGTGACTTACAATGAATAGTTAATGCAGTTGCTCTACCTAATATGAACGTTCTGTCCAATACAACAAATGCAATCCAAGGCTTTAGATTGAATTCTTGCAAAACTTTACATCCTGAGAAATAGTGGGCTACTGGGAATCCCCCTACCCAGCCTTCATTTAGGAGATTCAATAGAATTTACCCAGAATTCTTTTTATGCCGCACTCTCAGGTTCATCTACTGTCTGTTGCATGCCAATCACGTTTTCCATGCATCGTTACTGCCACAGGCAATAGTAGTTGTACTTTCATTCAGGAGCAATATTAGAGACTTTCAAATCAAGTCCCAAATAACTGCTATTCTGTCCACAGGGTGAATCAGTGTCACAGCTGCCTTCTAATTTAAAAACCAGAATACCTTGTAGTCTATCTGTGACAGATCATAATTTAAATTTATTTTGATAACTAATTCTTGAAATTTCAAAACAAATTCATGCAAATTGTAAAATAGCATGAAAGAGACTACAACAAAAGTAAGTCTAGCAGCCTTGTCTCATATAGCCTGCCCTTTTCAGAGGCAAATGCTCTGATAATTTCCTTCTAGAATTTTTTTATCATCAATATTATATTATGGGATTGGTTTTTGAGAGAAATTTAAACAGATATATAGTGAAAATGCATAAGAGGAGAAGATTTGGGAGGGAGGAGAGAGAGAGAGAGAGAGAGAGAGAGAGAGAGAGAGAGAGAGAGAGAGAGAGAGAGAGGCTGACTCTAGATTCTATAAATGCAAACGGGAGTTAGAGATGACAGCTCTCCTTTCTCTGTCCCATGTGCTTTTGTACTTTAAGCCTCCTGCTTTCCACATCCTTCACGGAGTGCTCAGAATCCTAGCAAATCTTTTGTTTTGTTTTGTTTTAAAATATTTTATTAGACTCCTTTTGACAAAACCAGGATCTTGTTTAAGGCAAAGAAAATATATGATAAAGCTTTCTATTTGATTATGTAAGTGTCCTAAAATTTCTAGCTAGTTTATTTTCTACCTAGTAAGATGACAGCTTCTCACACAGGTTAATGCAGGAAAGATGTAAGTTCCTAGAATCTTCACAACACCAGATAGAGGATATCCTTTGTGTCTGCAAAATCCATAGCAACCAGGGAGAAAGGGCTTGCTCTCCACTAGTCACAGCCTGACAGTGAAGTACCAGAAACAATTACCTATGCAAACCAGCCATCTGAACAGTCACCTAGGGGTAGATTCTGCAGGATCTCTGTGCTGAGCTTCCTGAGTTCTTATGCTTCATTTGAGGATAACACACTGTTAGATGCCTTAAAGCCCATACTTGGAGAAATGAGACATGGAAATAAAAGCTATTAGGCATTCCTGGTCATCAGCTTGCTGAAGCCCAGGTACTAGGAATCATAGGTTAGGGGGAAGATGTCATCACCACTCTGTGGTGATAGTGTTAGCAAGACACTCAGAGCTCCTTGGGTCATCAGCACCATCAGACTGTCAGCAAATATGTGTGTGTGTGTGTTTGTACATGTATATATATATGTATATGTGTGTATATATGGTGTGTATGTGTATACATGTATACATATATACATGTGTGTATGTATATATGTAGTGCGTGTACATGTATGGTGTGTGTGTACATATATATATATATAGTGTGTGTATGTGTGTGTGTACATATATATATACATATATATATACATATATATATATATATAGTGTGTGTGTGTGTGTGTGTGTGTGTGTGTGTGTGTGTGGTACTGAGGATTGAAGCCAGAGGCATTCTACCTCTGACCTACACCCACAGCACTATTACTTTTTATTTTAAAGCAGGGTCTCACTAAGTTGCTGAGTCTGGCCTTGGACCCGTGATCCTCCTTGTCTCGGCCTCCCAAGTACCTCAGCAAATTTTTGATGAATAAAAACCCAGAGAATGGGAAGTCTCCTGGCTCTTGTCCTGGTGGTCTGACCAGTGATCCTGAGAAGGAGTCGTATTAAAATATTCCCTTCCTCTCCTATAAATTCTTGTTTCATATTACAATGGATCAAGAATGTTCTTAACATAATAACAACAGATGGGGCAATACAGATCAGGAATTGGGCAAGTGGGCCTGAGCTTTCTTTAAACTACATTAAACCCACAAGTGGAAGCAATCTTGTCATCTTAAAGGGCATTTGGCAATGCCTGGAAACATTTTGACTGTCTCAGCTTGGGGCAGTTGAGAATTCCTGGCATCAGGTGTATAGATCCATTCTATATGGCACAGAGCAGTCCTTCCTCACCCCAACAGGAAATTATCTGATCTAAAATGCAATTGTGCTAAGGTTGAGGAGTGCTACTTTAAATGGATTGTTTTGTCATTTGTTCTTTTGAGAACAATGATTTTTATTCAGAGAAACAACTTAAACAACAATATCAATAGTGATAAAATCTAATGCGGTTTTCCACTAGGTTTATAGTTCAGGCCCTTGCACCTCAGAACAGAAGGGGAGAGTTTGGTGTCTTACTGATTAACCTAGAAAAATAATTTTCTCATAGCATTTTCTACTCCTGACTTTTTCCCTTTTTAACCTTTCAGATTATATTGCCTATGGAAAAAAAATCAATTTTCTGAGGTCGGATGTGACTTGAGAAATAGAGAATAATGGCAAATAACCATTTTATATTTGTTTGGAAAATAATAAAAAATAGACAGTCAGTCTCACATTCATTTTCCTTTGCAGAGTTTTATTGCTAGCTACTTTTTCTCTGTTTCTGACCAGAAGCTTTCTATCTGTACCCTCTTTCAGTCAAGAGAAGCTACATAAATCCCTTTCAGGGTCAATCCTGATAATTGAGTTCTGGTGGGCTAATTGCATTTAATCTGCTCATTTCTGAATGTCATCACAGATTAAAGCATGTGAAAAATTAAATAATGTGAGATTGCATGGACTCTGGGGTAGAAAGAGACTTGACCCATAGCAAATCCTGTCTTTGCTTCATTTCAGTGAAGTTTATTGGTCTAGAAAAAAACGTCGAATACTGAACATTTAACATTGTCTTAGTTAAAAAAGGAATCAGATTGTTGGGGTGCAATAAAATGGTGACTTACAGGGTGTGGAACCCACCCCCTTAAGTGGCTGATGAAGAAGTAGAGGCTTTAAGCTGTTAAATGGCTGACCCTGGATCACTAGTTAGTGACAGTGTTGGGGCTAGAGTCCAGGCCCCTCATCTGAGTCTAGCATTCTTCTGGCACGATTTATATGCTGCATCTTAGAATTATCTCCACCTGGCCAGAGTTGCCCAGAGTAAAATATACTAAGCTCAGATCATTATGTCTTGTATACATTCATTACTTTAGAATATTCAAACTACTTTCCCATATATTATCTCAGAACAGAAAGGAATCTTGTTACATAAATTGGACAAACATTTTTATCTCCATTGATCAAAGGAAATAAATACTCAGACATATGAAGTAACTTATTTGAAGTTAAATAACTGATAAAACTGGACCCACATATTTCAGTCTAGTACTCTCCCTTTCAGTTCACTGCAGGTTTATTACAGAGGCAACCCATTCTACATGGGTATAAAAGAGATGCTCTTCATAGGTTGTTTCCTCTGTGCCTGCTACTATGCTGACTATGACTTAGATATGATTATTAATGTCATTTGCTTGATGAAGAAAACGAGGTTTAGCAAAGTTCAATAACCTGCTTAAATCTATACCACAAATAAATTTACACCAAGATCTGTTTCATACCAAAGTCCATATTTTAATCAGTATACTATATGACCTTCAGGATTACTATGGTGTCTTTACCCTATTTTGGTCATTAATACAATGCCCCAATTGGAATAGCCACTGAGCCTCCAATTTTATGTATTGGTGTTCTGATGGAAAAAGATATTTTCCATCAGAAACATTTTCATCCCTATTTATAGCTGATGTCAGGAGAATGAAGACCATTGGCTAAGATAATCTTGTTTGGTCGTCTACATTTATCCAATTGCTCGTATCTGATTTCCCTCCCTCAGCATCCCTGCGTTTATCCATTCAATCTAATCTACCTAAAGCAGCAAGAGCAGGCTTTCTAGGAAAGATATCTGATTGTGTCACTACTTAGAAGCTTTTAATGAATCACTCATAACTTCAAACAGGATACTCCATGATCCATTCCCTTCTTTATTATATAATTTCTTGTTCTGTCAATCCACCGTAGTCTCTGCTCTAGTCATCTTGCAATTTGCTACTTCCCTAGTTATACCATGCAGCTTCAAGTATGTGCATTTTCATATTCTTTGAATTACCTCTCAATACTGCTCCTTCCTCCCCTTCCCTGCCCTAGCCTGGCCTCTAAATAGTTCTTTTGTTCTTTAAAACTCTATTTAAGAATATTGCTTCTGAAATCCCCAAACACCCAGGCTCCAACAACTACAGATGGCAATTGACTTTCCTTTCCCACTATACTATGAGCTGTTTGATAGAAGGGGCTGTTTCTTATTTGCCTTGCATAGCTCCTGGTATATGATAACAAGCTAACAAACTAAATAAACAGGTAGTATCAAAATAACTAAGGGGCTGTGTAGATTTAGAAAGTAAGAGAAGAAGGAAAGATGGTTTCAAGTTATCGCCTTTGTATTCAAGGAGATATTGGGAAAGATCTTTTTTAAGGATACTACAGGGACTTATATAAATCTGCTGGAAAAAAGGGAAATTGGTAAATTTGGTTTGCTAGTGTGACATGTTGAGTACAAGAAGATGATCATATGATAGTAATCTCCAACCAGCTATATACTTCATGGGTCTAGTGGGATAAATAGTAATTTAGGTTTCATAGCCAAAAGTCTTTTTAAAAAAGTCTCTGTTATCCTTTGTAACCATATAATAAGTAGATCTTATGTTCCTCTTCAATTCATTTATTTTATGAACATGAAAGGAAAGATTGGGTTTGACATCTCTGCTCATACTTTGGGTTTTCTTTCCTCTGTTACCTTTTTGGCATTGCTCAGGCAGAAGCAAAAATTGACCTTGATGCTTGAGTAACTGATATGCAGCAAGTGAATAAACATTATGAGCTTGGTATGTTCATAATAGAATGGAATGGAATAGTGTGCACATAGAATGTTTTTTGGTAGCTAAGTAGCTCTTAATAACATTGTGTAAATATCATTCATTGAATTAACAGACCAGCAGTAGTTTGCTTTTAAGATGCTTATGCTTCTTGTTTAATATTTGATAAGATTACTTAAGCAGAAAATTTGTTTTTGCATGTGGATTTTTTGTTTTCAATGTCTGGCTGTAGAAACCCAGTCTAAGTTGGAAACAAATAACAGAAACAGAACCTTGTATTTTGTGAGAAATATACAGACAAAACAGGTAATGTAGCTAGTACATGAATAACTATCCATTTTCTTCTTTCTGGAATGGACCCATCTGGTTACTTAAATACTATTTTTTTTCTCTTGCATACATATGTATTTTTTGGCAAAATTTAGCCACAATAATTTCTCATTCTACAGAATTTGAGCATATAGAGTGCCATTTTCTGGCAGAGGGTAGAGCCAGAGCTTAGAGCTCTCTTAATAGAGAACTCACAGTGGATGCAGTCTTAATACCCAATTCAAACATACTTATAGCTCATTGCTGTAAGTAGGACTCTATGAAAGCAAGTGCTAGATAGCAGTGAAATTTTTGCCTTCCCAGACCTTCCTGGTGATATCTCAGTGAACAATTAAGTATGAGTATTCTGAAATAGGGAACATGTTTGTTTTATGCCATACTGTGTTCCCACCTGCAACCTAAAGTTTGGCCATATTTGGAGACAGGGTCTTTACTGGGATAAACTAAAATAAAGCCATTAGGCTGGACCCTAATCCAATATGTCTTGTGTTTTTATATGAAGGGGAAATTTGGATGGACACATGGAGTGAGGAAAGACAATGTGAAGGTACAGGGAGAAGACAATCATCTCTCAGCCAAAGTGGGAGGCCCAGGGCAGATCCTTCCCTCCAAATTCTCAGGAGGAACCAATTGTGCCAATACCTTAGTTTTGTACTTCTGATCTTGGTGGCTATAAGAATATCTATTTCTGTTGTTTCAATCACCCAGCCTGCAGAACTTTGTTTTGGTAGTCCTAGCAAACTAATGTAGAATATTCTTATTTTTGTAAGCTCAGGCCTTAATTCATGCATGGCCTGGGATATAATAATTTCTCAATGAGCCTTTTTCAACTAAAGGAGTAGAAAAGGGCAGCACAACTTTGTAGGAACATGCATAATCCATAAACCATTGCGAAAAATGCATCAATACATCAACACCACAGCCTTATATGTTAGGCCTTGTAGTGGATTCCTTGTATTGGCTGCATTAAGAAGAGTGGACATTAGCCAGTGCTCCTTTGCCATGCATCTTACCTCCCTGTTTCCATCGGTGTTCCTCTTTGAACCCACTATCTCCCATTCTTAGGAATGTGGTGTGTGTAGTGGATAACAGTTGGGAAAACTTGTACTTTCTCAGTAGCTTTACAATTTCCCAACTTTCCTGCCTCTTATCTTGCTCTATTCTTCCTCTTCAACTCTGTTTCCTGTTCTGAGCATATTTCCTGAGGGAAGTTCTCTGCTTGGTGCCCCGTTGCTGTGTGCCTGGAGATTGTTGCTTCTCCTCTCCCCGTTCCAGCCCCCTATTTGGAGGTTTAGCTTTGTCTTCTTCTCTATCCCATCACTTCCTTTTCTTGATATCCTCTGCATTTCCTGTCTTTGCATTACCTGATACACACTGCGCTGGCATTCTCTGGACTTGCCTCCTCTCTAACATCTGATTTAGCCCACCCACTGGATAATTGGTTTCATGTTCTCTTCTGGTCCCACTTACTTCACTTGTTGCCTTTATAACTAAAATATAAGCTTTCTTTTGCTTAGGAAGCTTCCTTCTTAAAGTAGAAAAATACCTACCCATATGAGAGCACCTCCCAGGAAAATCATCTTCTTAATGCAGACAACAAACTTTTCATGGTTTCCCATTTTCTCATTTTCAAGAGACCCCTGTGGCTATAGAAATCAAATCACACAGAAGCTTAATCCAACATGCTGCCAGACCTGAATTTTCTAGTACGTGTTCCAAGGAACATTAGTCCTATAAGAATCTCCTTAAAAGTTAAAATCACAGTAACATCTGCCTCTGACCAGTGACAGGATGCTGGAGATGGGAGGAGTGAGTCACAGAACTCTGTGTGATTCTTGTGGCAGCACCTCTGGCCCGAGCTCCTGACCACAGTTCCCATCTCTCCACCACAAAGTGCCCAAGAGGCCCATTAAAGGAGACTGCAGTTATACTCAGTAATCTATCTTTCTCTAAGAGGACGTCAGGCCTTGCCTCCTCACTTTCCTTGGTCCCTACAAGAAGCACAGGCCTTCCAGCTCACTCCCTGCCCCCTTTATTTTCACATCACTAACATGGCTATGCACGTTCTCTGATAAGTCTGAGACTCCATCTCTCCCTACTGTATGTTCTGGAGCTAGTGATGGCTATATAAACCAAGAGGTGCTGGGGACACACATACACACACACACACACACACACACACACACACACACACACAAAATCCTAAAACACCACTGACCCCTTACAAAATAAAAGTTTTTTGGTTTGTTTTTCACGTATACATTTTGTTTGACTTTGGTTGACAGGGAGTCAGTTCTACAGAGTTATCCAGAGATGAAACCTCAGGGCTTTTCCTTGCTCAGCCTGGAAATGATCTACATCATCTCTCAGGTTGCTTTGCCAGGAAGATTCAGATGACCCTGCCTAGGTACAGTGGATTGAGAAATCCTGTCTTCCATGTGGCTGACAGGGAGATCAGTATCATCTACTTAGTCATTAAACCAATATCCTATCTTCCATCTATTCTCATATTTCTTTTCACCTTCTTGCTCTAAATAAAATCTGGCTTTCCCTATGGGCACGGCTTTCTGTCCAACTCTCAAATGATGATTCTTGTTTTTCTTGCATTTCTGGGCTTGTAGGCAAGATAGTATTCCCCTTGCTGATCATTTCTTCTTTCAGAATAAGGGTTTCCCTTGGTTTCCTCATCCCCACCCCTAAATAGCTCTTCAGGCTCTTTATAAAGCACATTCAACCTGAATAGACTACCTGACACTTTTCCTTGTTCCTCCATCATCCTTCCGGCCACTCTCTCTCTCCCTGTTCACCCACACAGTAATGGATGATTTTAGAACTCATGATATTTTGGCTGACTGCATTTTTCTCCTCTGTGGCTTCTTCATCAATATTAGTGACTTCAATCTCCACAAAGACAATTTATTTCATATCTTTTTCTTGATTTCTTAATCACAAAATAGTTTTTTCCCCTTAACTCTGAAAACTATTATCTTGACCATATTCTAGACCATCACCTCCAGAGCCTCAGTTTCTAGCATTTCACTTACTGGTTACCATTTAAAAAATTTTTTTTCCATCTCTACTTCCTTGTTATGGGCTGAATTGAGATCCCCAAATTCATATGTTGAAATCATAAGCCCCTTTAACTAAGAATGCTACTGTATTTGGAGATAAGTTCTTTAAAGAGACACATTAAAATGAAGCTGTTATTTTGGGCCCTAATTTAATATGACTGATGTCCTTATGAAAAGAGGAGTTAAAGACATAAAGGGATGACTATGTGAAAATATCAGAAGACAAACATCTACAAGCTAAAGAGAGAGGCCCTAGGAGAAATCAACCCTACTGGCACCTTGAGCTAGGATTTCTAGACTTCAGAACTGAAAGAAAATAGATTTCTGTTGTTTAAGCCACCAGTTATAGCAGCCCTAGCAAACTAATAGGATCTCTTGTATCCTTTTGGTCATATTTGCCCCCTTTTCAACTGAGATTTTTTTGGTCAAACAAAATAATTACGCCCCCTTTACCTCTTGCCTCCTACCTACCTGTTATATGTTTTGTAAGGTTTTTGTTTGTTTGCTTTTTGGTACTGGGGTACATTGTACCCTTGAGGTACATCCTCAGCCCTTTTTATTTTGAAACAGAGTCTTGCTAGGTTTCTGAGAATCTCACTAGGATGCTGAGGCTGTCTTCAATCCTGCGATCCTGTAGTGTTAGCCTCCCAATTATAGGCGTGGATTACAGGCATGAACCACCATGCCTGGCTTATTATAAATTTTGCCTGGCAAAATTTCTAGCTTAGTTATTCTCAGCTTTGTGCTTGCATAAAGAAGTTTGGTTGGGCTAAAGGAAACCAATCCCTGTGAGTCCATGCTGGGTCACTTCATTTCCAACATATCTCTAGTTACTTATTTCCCTCTTTTCTGAGAAGATTGATTCACATCATCTCCTTGGTCCTCAGACTTCCAATCCCCTCTATATTCTCAGTCAATGTCTTGCTTCTCTTTTTTGGTGCACCAGGAGAAGCAAAATAGAAGGATTCACAACTTCTCTGCTTCCATTCCTGTGTATTCTTGCTTCTGTCCCCACATACTCTATCATCTAGTGTGTGAAAATGAATGAATCATCCACATGTCTAGATAGGGCAACATGTTTGTGCTCTGCGTCACACTCAAGGAAATTGCTCCTGTAATTGTCTCCTTTCCCCGTCCTTTCTGGAGGATCATTTACATCAGCATACTCATGCATGTAGGATAGGTTTTGCTGTGCTGTAGTTACTGTACCTGAAAGCTTAATGTACAGAAAAATGATTTGTTTCTTGTGCACGCAGCATCACATGTGTGCTGGATGAACACACATGAAGAGACATTCATGTCACTCCTGTGTCACTCTCATGGAAGAGAGCTGAAAGTTTCTTCCATGAGAGTGACACAGGAGCTCTGATTCCTCCCATTTGTGTCATCACCAACTCAACACATGGCTTCCAGCATTTCTATGCTAGAGGAAAAGAGAGGACAGTAACATGTACACAGCTGGAAAAGATAAAAAGTATTATCCCTTCCTAAAAGCTGCTTTAAATATAAATATTGAAAAATCCAGGATATATATAGTCATTTTAAACAAGAAGTTTAAACAAGATGCTCCATTTGAAAGGAAAACTACCTAGGATTCATATTTTTTAGAGTAATTTACCCCTACTTAAAGACAGATTGCCCTCGATATAACATCTATACATAAAAAAGGTTATCAAATTGACCTTGGTTTTAGAATGATAAATGTTTTACATTAAAATTCTTCTGTTGAACAAGGTATGCAACTATTTTTGTGTCAGTGGTTTTGTTTTTGTTGTTGTTAAAAGTGAGAACAAGCCAGGCATGTTGGCACTCACTTGTAATCCCAGTACTTGGGAGTCCGAGACAGGAGGATCACAGGTTTGAAGCCAGCCTTAACTACTTAGTGAGACTCTGTTTCAAAATAAGGAATAAAAAATAGGGTGGAGGTGTAGCTCAGAGGTAGAATTCTCCTGGGTTTAATCACTAGTACTACACACACACACACACACACACACACACACACACACACATACACACACACACACACACACAAAGTGAGAGCAAAATAATTCAGTGGAATATAGAGATAAGAGCTGAGTGAGCACCTCACTCATGGAGAAGGGATATTTTCACAGAATCAATATTTTTTTCCATCCCACCTCCATGTGATATCAATCAAAACATTTCATTGACCATTTAGTTTTGAAAAAATGCAATATGCTTGTGCACATATAGCAGTTACTTTATATATAATAAAGGAATGGAGAAGAGGAAAATGAAAAGGATAGAGAAAACTACACTGTAGTAGTAAGGATATGGTAGAGTTGAATTTCAGCTTTCTAGCTGAGATGTGCTCTTGGTCTGTGAGAACAGAGTCCTGGAGTGAAGTAGCATGTTCCCTCTTCAGGAGACATCTCCTGTCTGCTGCTGGATCACATCAATTGTATCTTTGTCCTCCATTTCCAGCTGTGCAGGTGTGTCTGTTTCATTGATTGGCTGCTCACCAAATTAGATCTGCCTCATTGACAAACCTGCCCTCCCAAACAGGCGTTCACTAGTTTCCTAAGTGATGTGTGCCTCTTAATCTTAAACTGCACTGTAGAACCAGCTGGCTCTGCCACCTTCAAATTAGTATAGTTATTATTCTCAATATTTACTTCTTCCTTGGGCTTTTCATGGGCCATTGTGAGCTCTGGAGTCTCCTCAGGTGCTGCTTTACTAGCAGTACCAGGTCCTCAGGAAACAAGTATACCAGGGGCACCAGGAGAGAGAAGAGGAGGAAGTGGCAGCAGTGGAGGAAGGAGCCCAGGATATTTTAATTTTAACTGTTTTGTTTTCTATGTGGCAGTTGATCTATGACTGGTAAACAAAATAAAGATGATGTTCTTTTTTGCATGTTCTGAACATAGCATTGAAGAATTTTCTCTTTTATTGTGTGTGCTTTCCATAGTACGCTCATCTTACTTTGGGGAGAACAAGGTGCTTTCATTCCATAAAGGTACAATTGGTAAAACTGCTCATTTAAGTTTTTTCTTTCTAACTCTATAGATTCTGGCATAAAATCTGAATCCATGAATGAAATTACACTATTTCTTGTCATTCTTGCCAGGGTGAGAGCAAGTGAATTTGTTTAAGCCTGTGCACAACTGCTTGGGGTTTTCAATAGACATTCATCACTCCAACCTCCTTTTGGTTTTAAGAACACACCTACATATTTACAAATATGTCCTTTAAAACTGACAAAAGTAACAAAGAATATGGTGTACAGTTGCCTTTTATTGCATAGCAAACCACACAAAAATTTTGTGGCTTAAAACACTTCAGTTTATTTATTCTGTGATATTATAGATTTTTTTTTTCTCTCACTGATCTGCAGTTAGCTGCCTCTCAGGTAGGCTAAACACTCTGCCTGTGTTTGGAAGGGTTGGCTGGCTATAGGCTGGGCAAAGATAGAGAGGACTGAGCAAAGTCTCTTTCATCCTCCTGTAGGACATTAATGTACACAGGCCGTTGAACCCCAGGCACAGAACTGGTACACTCACAGTTCTGCTCCAGTCTATTGGCCAGACAGAGCACAATATCAGCCTGTATTTAAGGAGTGGAGAAATGGGTTTCAATTCTAAAGAGCAAGAGTTGCAAAATTGAAGGCAAATGAATATAGAAAAAGGAAGATAATTTTGGGGGCGGGGTACTGGAGGCTGAATCTAGGGCATCCTATCTCTAAGCTATACTCCTAGCCCTATTTTTAAATTTTGAAACAGGATCTCACTCAGTTGCTGAGGGTCTTGCTAAATTGGTGACACTGGCCTCAAATCTATTATCCTTCTGTGTCAGCCTCCCAAGTATTGGTATTACAGGCATGTACCACCATTCCTCAGCAGGAAGGGAAATATTTTATGGCCATTTTGTAATCTACCACATAGGACAAACACTTGAACAGTACAATCTGAAATATCTGAAATTTGTTTCTTAATCTAGTAGTGTCCAGTTGAAGAGAGAGTCAGAAATAAGTCTTTGAAAGCAAGAATTTCCTAAATATTTCTCCTTTGCTTGCCTACCTCTGCTGTCACTATTAAATACAGAGCTTTAAGAAAATAGTAATTCATTTAACACCAAAAACTTTAATTTCTAAGCTCATTTATTTTTCCAGTGGAAATAGTTTTACTGAAGGAGGAAGTGTGTTGATTGCATTGAGAAGAAGCATCTTGTCCCCATGGTAACAGCATCTTGAATTCTCCAAGTGTTCACCACCTGGTGTTTTGAGGCCCAATATCCAAATTGTACCACGTTATATAATGTGAGAAAGAACCTACATGTGTAGCATGTAAAGGATGGTGGGTTTGAAGGTTGCAGTTTGATATCAGATCAGAATGTCGGCCTGTGAAGTAATAAAAATATGGTTAAATTTCTGAAGCAATATTAACCATACTAATAATCTTTCTTGAAGGAGATATTTGGATGACTCTGCTACTTTAAAGAAAACACTATTCTCTCCAAAACATAGAAACAGACTATGCTTTAATGCTTTTATATACATCTAAGGCATGAGGTTTATGTGCATATGTGCAAACACACAGGAATATATTTATACACACATGTGTATATGTATAAATATATGTGTATATACATATACACACAATTGTTAAGTTGTGAATTTAAACAAATGTAAATAAAATAAAAATTAAATAAAAGTAGCTGTAATAGGCCTATTACTAGTTATTGGAATATTTGAAATTATCCTTCTTGTTCTGACCCACTATCATCTTTTGAAGAAGATGTTTAAGGAATGTAATGTCTAAGTCCTAAGATATTTGTGTGGGAATTATTTGCTCCTGCAAATCTTTGTCTCATTCAGTATCACTAGGGTTTAAAAAAAACCTGGAATTTAGATTCAAATCAAGCTATTCCTCCATGCAAAGATTTTGAGTGCAGAAATGACAGATTTAATATCTGTCTGAACCTATGACTACTGTCAAGCTACCCAGGAACCTGAGAGAACAAACCCTTGCTCACTGTGGCAGCCGAGTGGCTGCTGGTACTGCTGAAACTGTGAAGCAATTTTCTATTGTAAAACCCTTGTAATAGAATTCAGGAAGGTGGATCCCTGGGGGACTGAGAGGGATGTGTGTGGGATGTTTTTGAATGAGTCACTGGGCAGGATTGAGGTGTTCTTCAGATGAGAAACAGGAAACTCGTGGGCTGGTTGGAAAGGCCAGCATGAGCTTTGAAATAAGAAGGGACAGAGGTCTTGCAAGACCCCTGGCTGGGTTTTGATCAGCAGGAGGCTGAGAAGTTACCAGGATGATGTCATCCCTTTGGAGGGGGTACAGAAAGCAGGGACCTTCAATCTTGATACTAACTGCAAACAGACTTTCCCCCTCATTGGCTAGTGTAATGATTAACAAAGTCATTGTAGGCTAACAGGTTTTAAAACCTGGAAAGCAATGTGCAAAGCACTTTTCACTGGGAGCCCATAGAGGAGGAGTGATGGGAAAGAGGGCAGGTGAGGCTTTTTGTTTTTGTTTATAAACACTGTTGATAAGAACCTCTATGCCCCACTCACCTTTCCTCATCCCCAGCTTCTCGCACAGGGATATGCACTAGGGATTAAATCCAGGGGCATTCAATCTTTGAGCTATACCTCCCAGCCTATTTTTAACTTTTGAAATGAGGTCTCACTAATTTGCTGAGGGCCTCACTAAGTTTCTGAGTCTAGCCTCAAACCTCTGATCCTCCTGTCTCAGCCTCCCAAATGCTGGGATTACAGGCATGCACAACCATGCCCAGCCTGAAAAGAATATTGAGTGGAAGAAATAGAATCTTTGTACCTTCCCAGTTGTGACCCCAGATACTTGATAGCAGGATGTTGGTTGTCTTAGGACGTGGATTTCATGCTGAGCAAAGATTTTCCTTGCTTATACTTGGATTCTTCGGAGGGAGCATTCATAATCCATCCTAGATGGTCAGATGAGTGTCTATCCTCTGTGTGTCATTTATTTCTCACAGTCACTCTATGATGAATATATTCACATGCCACCAACCCTATATCCACAATGCCAACATCTAGGAAGTTCTAAATTTGAAAGTTGTTTTTGTAATTTTGGTAACAAAATCTGACTTGAACTACAATGAAACTATTAACAAATTTTATCTTTCAGTGGATTATTAATACATTTTTTCTCAAGGAATATCAATATTTGCTTACTAAGTCCTACACCATACATTAGAGATGCTACAGAAAATTTAATATATGCACAACATTACTCTGTGAGAAATTCTGAAATCTGGTCCTAAGTACTTTACATAAGAGATTATAGACATGTGTTATCTTCAAATTAAAGGAAGAAACAGATATTACATGAAATACCTGGCCACATAACCAGGAAACAATGGGTTGGGACTTCAACTCAGATATGTTGAAGTATGGTGGTTTTTTCCCTCAATCAAATTGTATCAATTTTCATTAATTCTTTGTTTTGGGGTCAAAGAATTATTTTTAAAAAATAATGAAAGATGTCTTGGTGAGCTGCAGACACAGGTGTGGGGCCCAGAAGTGGTACAGGCCATGGCAAGTACGTGAGCCCACTTATCTTTGCAGCCTCAGATGAGCTCAGAGATGTGTATGTAGTTATGTAAGTATGACTAGGCAAAACGCAGTATGCACCATTTTGCCCTGAACCATCTATAAGGAGCAGGTCTGTAGAATAAAGCTGCTGTTGTTCTCCTCCTGATGGCGACTCCACATGCTTTCTTCTCTCTGGGGGATGTCATGGCGGAAACCTCCCATGCAACCACAGCTGGCCTCTGATAATAGGCAAATGCTATCAATCCACAATTCACTTTGCAGAAGATGGAAGAGCCTCCCTTTGTCCTTAGCTTTCAGAAGCCTCTTCATTCCTTCTACCTTTCTCTTCAGCATTAGTTCCTAGATGACATACTGGCTTTCCTGCAATCCCAAATTGAATGTTTTCTTAGTCACTCAAATAAAACATAGTGAGGCCAAAGCAAGTTCCAGACACAATCCCTCTACCCAACTTGCCTGCCTGCTGGACCCTCAAAGTCTGAACCTTGTAATCATCGTCCCTTTTTCCAGTTCTCAGCTCTTCATCTCAGTCTGTTGTTCTTCCTTTTATACAGTCTGGGAGACTGGTTTCTGATGTGATACCATATCCACTTGTTATGGGGTTGCTTTGAAAGGACTGGTTTATCTCTTGTCCCAAGGCTCATTTTTGTAAATCAGGTGATTTTTCTGACTTAGTGGTGCATTTTAGGATTCCATGATTACAGTTATATTTATTTTAGAAATGGAAAAGTGTGTAATACAGAACACATTTATTTAATATAATAACCTTTTATATTTAAATGTGTACATACATGTACACATCACACTGGATTGGGAACCAGAAAATCGGGTTCTAATTACCTGCTATTGGAAAAAACAAACAAACCCAACAAATTAATCCTTGAACTTCTGTTTAATTATGTTAAAAAATGAGGTAGACTGGGGTATGGTGGTACACACCTGTAATCCCAGTACTTGAGAGCCTGAGACAGGAGGATCACAGGTTCAAGGGCACCCTCAGCAACTGAGCAAGATTCTATTTCAAAATACAAAGATATGAGGGTGTAGCCTGTGGGTAGACTGCCCCTAAGTTTAATCCCCAGTTCTAAAAATAAGGTGGAAATGATCTCTATAAATACCTTACTTTAAACAATTTTGGCAAGAGTCTTAATATTATATGGAGAACAGAGCAACATAGAAGTAATAATTTCTCTAAGTGCACTTCAAAGATTTTTCTGTATCTTCACATTTTCGTGCTAGTTAGTGACTTATTCATCTTCTTTTCTGAGATGCTACAAGAGGATATTTTCCTGGTTTCAAAGTCAATTTTTTGGCTTCTGCTTGGTGGATATTTGTATTATAGTTAATACTTGTCTTTTATCTCTTTTCAGTTTTTCTACAGCTCTATTTTTTATTGCTTCTTTATCAGATAGCTCTGATTTTGCTATTTTGGGGGAGAAGTATTAGAGAAATCATAGGAGTTATAAGAGGTTAGGAACAAGTGAGATGAAAAGCCTAATTTTACAGAATAAAATTTATAGTTTCAAAACCAAATGCTGACATGGTCCTCCTTTAAAAACTAAAAAAAGTATATAAAAACCTTAGTGCATTTATTTTTAAAAATCTCTTTTGTAGAAGGCAAAAATCATGTAGATATTCAAAAGAGTTTTTCCCCTAAATGGCTGTACTAAAGTTACCCTAAACATGTCATTTCAAAACATATAAGGAAACAAAACTGTCATCTATTCAGGTTGGGTGTGATTTTTGGCCTTTGTCTTTTCTGTCACAGTAGCCTGCAGTCCTTGGCTTTAACATGGCCCACTTCTCGCTTCTCAAAGATACAATTGTGTTAATTTCAGGAGGCCATCCATCGGCTCTCCTTCCCCAGATGCTCTGGGCCAGTTCTGGCCTCTGGATGCCTGTGATGGAGGTGAGGTCCAAAGCTGATAACTCAAAAGAAGCTGCTGATCCTGGGATGGATGACAAGGTGTGCTAAGCCTTTGGGACAGAAATGGCAGGATGTTACTAATAAGACAGCCCTGCTGCTGCAGGAGGGAGAGGAAGCAGATGTGAGGGCAAGATTCAGGTGACAACCTCTTCTGCCTTCCAGAGACACAGGATGTTACAGAAAGGGGAGGGAAGTCGGTTGGCATTTGGCAGCCTCTGCAGAGGCGAGACCTGAGAGTAGGCGGTGGAAGTTGCGGCTTCCAAAGATTTCTGACCTTCTGCCTGCCAACTTGGAATTAGATTTCTTGATGGAGGGGGAGGAGGAGGGAAGGGGTGTGAAAAGGCAGATGCCAAGAGAGATTACTGACCTGGCAGTCAGACAAAGGGATGCTGGGGTTGGCACCTGAGGCAGAGAGGGACAGAACGCTGAAGCTGGTCGATCTAACACATGGGGCTCAGTGTAAACTGCTAGAGGCCTGAGGTGGCCTTTTCTGAAGATAGCAGAAAATCGCCTGTAGAGAAATAGAAGAAAGCAATGTGAAATTTAATATTGGATGGATTTTGGGGTGTGCATTTGGAAGCTTATTTCGCTTCTTTTATACTGTCTGAGAAACATAGCCTCTTGTAGTCAGATTGATGATACTTTTTAGAAAATCCCAGCTCTATTGCCATGTTTCCAATTCCCAAATTGAAGTGGTGGGATTTGATGACAGGCTTCCCCACCGCGCTGCACTGAATACTAAGTGACTTTCTCATGTGTCGATGATGACCCAGAAAACTATCATTTTCTGGGAGAACAGATTCACTAATTCCATTAGAATACAACGTTGGTTGCCGCACAAATCAGGAAACTTTATATTCAGCAGCATCATTCCAGGATTTTGCTTTGGGCTCTCGCTGAGCGTTTCTGTTCCATAGTCCGATATCACCAAGTTCCACTAGATGTCGCTGTTGCCCGAGCCTTCGTAAGGCAGAAACAGCAAAACGCAGGCCCTTTTGTGCCAGGGGAAAAACAATCTTGAGAAGAGGTTGATGCTGTCTGTGTGGATTTTAATAAGACCTCTTCGCCTGGCTTTCTTTTTTTTGTATCGAAAAGCAGACACTCCGTATGTTGTGCTATTTGGTTGCTGCTTCCCTTTCTGTTTTTGAATAGTAGAGAGTGAATGAAATGCGTTTCTTCCCACCAATGCACCTTACCTTTTAGCCTCAATAATCCTCAATTCCCCCTTGAAATGTAGCTTTCAGCTCTGTAATATGAGGGTTTTTTTTTTAGAAAATTAGGAAAACCAGCATGCTATGGTTATTCAGACTCTATATTTGGACTCCAAATATTTCTCCTCTAATCTCTTCCAAACCATAGAGAACTTCAAAACATAGTATCTAATTTTCTTAGAAAAAAATGATGAATTTTAATAGGAAAAGAATCCTGAGAGAGCACAGGAGATTCAGAGTCATGGATTCAGTCTTTATGATGACTCTTGCATATGAGTTCGAGCCCACGAGACAGATATTAGTAAGTTTCAGGTTGTTTAAATGGTGGTATGAGACACAAATTGCTTGTTTTCTTGCTTAATTTCCTTTTCCTTTATTAAATAGTTGGTATGGGTATATCTGTTAAGATGTCATCATTAATATATATGAGATCCTTATTTAAATATGAAATTAAATAGGCAACTGAAGTAGTGAAGCATTTATAAAAGTGTTTGTTGAAGATAGATTGACTATGACATGTAAGTGTGAATGTAGTATCACGATAGCCAGTTATGGCCAATAGTGATAATAGTATAAGCAAGATAATAACATCAAAGCAGATAAAATAAACTTTATTGATTATAAAAAGTGAACTAAAGCCTTACTTGAGTGTGTGGTACAAAATGAATCGAGTTGTTCTTTTTTCGAACTTCATCTCTAACCATTTAATATTTGTGTCTTTAACTGTTGGCTGCCTCCAACAGTTACTGAGCCAATTGACCTCCAAACTAGGACTGCATCAATCTGTTTTCTCTCTGGCTGTGACAACTCATGATTTATAGGTTATTCTGCACTGTAATTCTACCCCCTAGAGCTAACTTTCAGCTACGGTCCCATGCCAACTCCTGACTCATGTGGGGATAATAGTTTTTGAGTGAAGTTGCCATGGACTTAAAGAATATTTAAGGTCTCATTCTCTCCTCTTCTCCAGTCTCCTTGTATTTTTTTAAACCTTTTTCCTTTCTTCCTTTCTTTCTTCCTCCCTTCAGGTCTCTTTTCTCTTCTGTTATTTATTTTCCCCCTGTGTTTCTGTCTGTGTGATGCTTCAATTTATTGTAGAATTGCATTAGAGATAGAATCATGACTGTTTCCATATTAGTTTCCAACAGCTTCCATAAAAAATAACCACAACGTGGATGGCTTAGGACTATGTGTAGTTATTCTCCTATAGTTCTAGAGGTCAGGAGTTTGAAAGTGTATCTATTTCAGGTTGTGCTCCCTCATGGGGCTCCTGGAGAATCTGTTTCCTTGCCGGATCCGACTTTTGGAGCTGAATTACTGGAATTCTCTGGCTTTCCACCCCTTCCTTCAAAGCCAGTAGCATAACATCTTCTAATATCCCTTCTGTCTTGCCTTTTCTGTGCCAGCTTCAATTTCCTCCCTTTTGGGATACTTCTGATCACATTTAGGACCCACCCAAACATCCCAGGTTAATATCTCCATTTCAAGATCCTAGCTCACATCTATAAAGTCCCTTTTGCCATGTAAGTCAATACCACAGGTTCCAGGAGTTAGGCCTTGATTATATTCAGGGGTCATTATTCAATCTACTTCAACTTCATAGCTCTGTCTTTGGGCAATTTGCTGAGTTTCTCTAAATTTCAGTTTTCTTACCTAATGGTATTACTGTGAGAATTTAATGAGACAATGCTTGTAAAGTACTTAGCACAGTGCCTGGCAAAGAGCAAGTCCACTTTAAATTAAAATAATTTAAGTGCCAATAAATACTGTTCCTATTTCTAAGTCCAATTATCTTAAATGTTATCTAATTCTTCACCTCCCTTTCATCTTTATGGTACTCCAATCTAGCTTCTGCCCTCGCTACTCTACAAATACACTTATTTCAAGGTCAACAGTCTCCAGATTTAAGGACCAATTCTTGAGGTTCATTTTAGAAGTTTGTAATCCACTTAACACTCACATTACTTAGAGACACTTTCCTTGCTTTGTTTCTGCCCTATCAAACTTTCAGGTTCTCTTCCTATCTCACTGGATATTTCTCAGTTTCCTTTTATATCTTCTCCTTCTACCATCCACTACAAAATATTAGTGTTTCCTCAGAAGTCTGTTTTGTGTGCTCTTTGTCTGGCTTTCTCTTGGGATGTGGAGTAGCCTAGAGTATTTGAAAATCTTAAAGAAGACCGTGGGGTGGGACTGCCAATAGCAAGGCGTAGGAGTGGCATGGGATGTAGTTGGTGTAGTGGGCTGGCCCATATCTGCAGTGGTTTGTTGGCTTTGCTTACAATGATTTGGGCATTATTCTTGGTGATAGGATGCCATGGAGGCATTGGCCTTGGTGTTCTGGGTGGGTGTCTCATTCACTTTGGACTGCTCTAACAAAGTATGATAGACTGGGTGGCTTAGAGACAACAGAAATTCATTTCCTATGATTTTAGAGGCTGGAAGTCTGAGATCGGGATGCCAGGATGATTGGGTAATGGTAAGAATCCTCTTCTGACTTATAGACTAGTGACTTCTTATTGTAGCCACACATGATGGGAAGAAGGTATGGGAGCTCTTTGTGTGTGGGGGGGTCTCTCTCTCTCTCATCCTTTTTTTGTTGTTATTTGTACTTGGGATTGAACTGAGGGGCATTCTACCTCCAAGCTACATGCCCAGCCCAATCTGAACTTTTATTTTGAAACAGGGTCTCGCTAAATTGCTGAGGCTGGCCTCGAACTTGTGATCCTCCTGTCTCCATCTCCCAAGTACTGGGATTACAGGGTTTCTTTTATAGGGATATAAATCTCCTTCATGAGCGCTCTACTCTCATGACCTAACCACTTCCCCATGGCCCAAGCTCCTAATACCATTGCACTGGGGATTCGGACTTCAACATTTGAATTCTTGGGGACATAAATGTGCAGCCTGTTGCAATGGCTGCTGGTAGTAAAGGCCTCTCTGAGTTCTTTCCTCCCTGAAGGGCTGAAGCTGATGACTTTCTCTTTTCTAAATGCTGCTGAACCCTTGAGCTGACATTCTACTTGATAGTTCTGGGCTTGGATGAATGGACAGTAAAGAGATGATAGGGCTGTGGGGGACTGACAGGGGCACAACCTTATCCCCTATGTTTAGTAAAGACATATAGGTTTCCTCTGAGTTAGAAATTAAAGCTGTGTGGCTAACTATGACTATAATTTGACTGAGGCAGTGGCACAAGTATTCCTCTGTGTTAGGGAACCCTAGTTGTGCCTGGTGTTAGGGCAGGAAGGAATAGCTTCAGCTCTAGCTTGGTTTCATAGTCAAGAGACCATGCAGGGGGACCCCAAAGTGCTCTTCCCACCACAGAGCTGACTCTTGGATATCTCTTCTAAAGGTGGATTGATAAGCAGTCAGTGTTCAGAGACATAGCAACTGTCTTTTAGTTGGCCCATCACCAGGTATCATGGTTGCTCAGGTGACCAGATGTCTCACTGTCTCCTCTTCCTGACAGTGAAGCTCAGATGGAGGTGCTCTCTCTTGAGGCATCCTCTTCCTCCCCCAGACATTTCCACTGCCAGTTGATAGTGTACTGCTTTTGTGGAAGAGGGGAAATTTTAAATAAGATATGAGACCCAAAGTGAAGAAATGTTATAAGCATCAGCTGACAAATCTAAAGGATCTTATATCTAAATGGAAGAAGAGTTAAAGGGGACATCTGATGGGCATCATTTGGATTATTTGCCAAAACAGTAAAATAATTCTAGTTACAAGGTTCAATGACGTGAGACTTCTCAATCAAATAAAGCAAACATATATTACTTAATTTTATTATTATGTTGATCCCTGTAACAGAAAGTTGAGATAAGGGTTACTATCTCCATTCTGAAGATGGGTAAGAGGAGGTTACATGAAGTCAAGTAACTTGCCCAAGGTTAAAGGATAGTGAGATGCAGGTCAGATCCTGGAGTCCTCATGCCCCTGTATTTGAACCCTGTCTTTCTAACCCACTGAACTGCTCCATGTAGCACACCGTTAAATTGATTCCATGAGAGTGGCGAGTTTAAAAAGGTAAAAATGAATAACTATTCATGGTATTACAATGCCACATAGATCAATCACCTAAGGTGTGACAGGTAGACTGATGTAAATAATCAATGTATTAGCTGTTTGTCACTGTAACCCAAATATCTGATAAGACAACTCAGAGAAGGGGAAGTTTATTTTGGTTCATGTCTTGGAGGCCTCAGTTCGTGGTCAGCCAACTCCATTGATCTGGGCCTGAGGTGAGGCAGAACATCATAGAGGAAGGGTGTGGTGAAAAAAAGATGCCTAGGGCTCATGGCACCCAGAAAGGAGAGTGGGGAAGGGGCCAGGGACAGATGTAGTCTGTCCAGTGACTTACATCCTCCAGCTGTGCCTCAACTGCCTACAGTTTTCACCTCCTCCCAGTAAGTCCATTCAAAGTAATCTACTTGATGGACTGATGAGGTCAGGGCCTTCATTACCCAATCATTTCACCTCTGAACATTGTTGCATTGCCTAAAATATGAACTTCCGGGGGACATTGCAGATCCAAACCATAACAATTGGCTAATTCTGAATGCATAAGAACAGTTCCAACTTTGAAGTGACATTCTGCTAAGACTATAGAAGGTCTTCCCTATTTTGTCTATCAGATAGCTCTGAATTATTTTAAACATAGTACATGGTTATTTATTATCATACTGTCTATTTGTCCATTCCTGTGAAATATCAGCTCAATTACCCTGTTTGTCTTCTTTCCTGTTTTTAAACAGCAACCTAGGGTCAGATATTGGCCTTCCCTAAGTATTTTTTTAGTAAATGAATGAATAAGGAAATATTTACATTACTACCTAAATTTTACCCTAAAGACTCAGAGTCCAAAAGAGGAGAGAAAGGAAAGAAAGAGGAAGAACTAAGTGTATAATTCATCAAGTTATTCCAGAGTGATCAGGTAGATGAGGTCACATGAGCATGTCATTACTGGGAAAATTGCCTTCATTGTCACTTTAGTGATGCTTGATAACAACAACTTTGTGATGAGTGGGTCACCATAAAACCCCAGTTGCACCAACATTCTTCCTCACATGGTTTAATTTGGTGCTGATCTGGTGAGAATTTCTAAGACTTATGTCACTTACTTGGGTAGGTGAGGGTCTGAGCCTTTGTCAAAGTGAGATTTAGACAAAGAATGTGACATCCATGTTGGTGGGTCTGCAAGAGGTTTCTTTCTGGAGACACCAGGAGTATTTGTGAGAAAACTTGTTCTCAAGGGAGTTTGACTTTGATCTTGTAATGAAGATTTACTATTTGAATGCAAGAGCACACTATCTGTTTCTCACATTCTTATCTGAGCATGACACCCATGGACATATATCTGAGTCCTAGGATAGATGTGGATGTGTTTGAACGGGAGGGGGTGATTCCGAGAACACAAAATGAAAAGCTACTAGAATCAAGTCATTGTAAAACAGTAAGGTCCAATCAGCCCAATCTTGAGATCTCTTTAGAGTGTCCAACTCGATTGATACAACCAGGAGTAGTCCTTAAAGAAGCTGATCAACAATGGTACAGTCAATCATGAGCACACCTGAAGTGCCTTGCAGAACCTCCCACAAGATTGTGGGATAAAGACCAATGAAATATTCATGTGGTAGTCAAGGTGAATTTACAAGTAAGTTTGTTTAGGTATTTAAAGAAATATAGGTACTTTTTTCTAAACTCATCAATTCCCATTCTACATAAAAGCAAGATACATATGTAATTGTAACAGTGTACTGATTAACTGGGTCACCTTCATGCTTTCTCCATTGTTATGTCAACTGAGTTAATTTTTCCCCTCGTCTGTCTTCTCAAAATGGTATTGTTCTGGCATCAGAGTGAGACATCTGGTCTAAGCTGTTCTTTCTCCCATACAGGTGCCCATGATGTCACTTATCTTGTCTGGTCTTTGTCCTTTGTCCTGTTACCATCATCATAAATGGTGTTATCATCTGTGGTCTGGCTACAAAGCTCTCTGTTGTGTATGTGTGGGTGGATCCTTTGTCATGATCACATGATACTTTGAGGCTCCTCTCTGAGCTAAGTCCTACATCCTTCTAAGGACTGGGGAGATTGAGTCTCCCTCCTATTCTATTCTTGGCTGGACAAAGGATGTCTTTGCTTTACTGTCTCAAGGTCTTTCAGCTACGGAAACAAACTTGGCTCAATAGGAGCTACAGTAAGGGAACCCCTGCACAGTGCCAAGAACTTTCCGACTTCTTCCGTCTTCAGAGCCCCACCTAGGAAGAAAAGATGTTTCTTTTCAGATTAAAAAATGTCTCTGAGGGTTCTATTATAGCCTCTCATTCTGGAGCTGGTCAACTCAAAGTTTGATTATGCACAAAAGTGGAGGCTCAAGGCTAATTATACATAGTACATTAAACTGAAATCTTGATTTCAACTATTTCTCTTCCAGTGTTTCTTATTTCAGAAAATGGCAGCCTATCCCCTAGGAGAGTCATCTTTAAGCCTTGCCTTTCATCCATTTCTTGCATCTACTCTAACACCAATCTGGTCAGTTCCATTTATAAAATACATCCCAAATGTGACCACTGGTCATCATCTCTAGCAGGACCTCCTAGCCACCACTGTTTCTGGATGGTTCCAGATCAGCAGTCTTCTGTGTCTCTATACATCTACTCTTGTTCTTCCAGTTCATTTTCCACAAAGTAGACCAAGAAGTTTTTTATTTGTTTTAAGAATATAAATCTGAGCCGGGCGTGGTGGTGCACGCTTGTAATCCCAGCATTTGGGAGCCTGAGACTGGAGTATCCGAGTTCGTGGCCAGCCTCAGCTACCTAGTGAGGCCCTCCACAACTTAGTGAGACCCTGTTTCAAAATAAAGAATAAAAAAATAGGGCTGGGGGTGTAGCTCGGAGGTAGAATGCCCCTGAATTCAATCCCCAGTACTGCAAAAAAAAAAAAAAAAAAAAACCCGAATATAAATCTGATCATTTCACTCTATAGTTCAAAACCCTGTTAATGGCTTCTCACTGCATTTTGCATAAAATGAAAACCTCTTATATAGACTAAAATGTTTTGTATGATTGGATTTTCTCCTTTTCTAATCAAATCTGATTTATCTTTTCATCTGCCTTTCTCTGGTCTAACAGCCTTCCTTTAAGTTCCCAGAAATGAGGAGATTTTTTTTTTTTTTTCGGTATTGGGGATTGAACTCGGACATTCTATCTCTGAGCTACACCGCCAGACCTATTTTTTATTCTTTATTTTGAAATGGGGTCTCACTAAGTTGCAGAGGCCCTCACTAGGTAGCTGAGGCTGGCTGCAAACCTAGATCCTCCGGTCTCAGCCTCCCAAATGCTGGGAATACAAGCGTGCGTCACCATGCCTGGCGAATGAGGAGCTTTTTTAACCCCAGGGTCTTTGCCCACACTATTCCTCCTGAAAAGCTCAGCCTACTGCCCATCATGTGACTGGCTCCTTCTCATCCCTCAGGTCTTGGCCATATGTAATTATCTTTCCTACCATTTTTATATGCTCTCTAACTGCTCTAACTACACTTTGTTCCTTACCTTCAAAGCACTTTACTAGTAGTGATAATATACTAGTTCATTGTCTATCACTCCAAGCTGTTAGTTCCCTAAGGAAAAGCACCACGTGTCTTTGATTCATTGGTGTACCTCCCAACACCTAGCACAGTAACTGACACCAAATAATGTAAAAGAAATGTGTGTTGAATCAATGAAAACTTGAAAAGAACAGGTGCTATATCATGTTGTTATTAAGAGAGAGAACCATGAGATCAGATTTTCCTGAATTCAGGTACTTGGGTGACTTGACCATGCCACTTCTCTCTGTGTTCAGGCTCTTGATGGTAACATGAGGATCATAAAAATGTCAAATAACACAGGGTGTTTTTGAAGACAAAATATGTTAAGATCTCAATATATGCTAGCATACCTGGGACATAGCAATCACAGTGTGTTAGCCATCATTAAAAGAGGGAAGTTGGATGTAGAATGCTGTTGTTCATGTGGACATAAAGAAAGAGTGGGAGGATGGAGACGGACCTGGCAGTGGTACCGACAACTGGGGAGAAGACAGAAGCAGGAGGATTGGAAACCCAGGAGCTTGAGCAGGGAAAGGAACAGGTCCAGTAGCTAAATCACAGAGATGACCTGGAAATTGGAGCAACCCACATTCTGTCTGAAATAGGGTTCCAAGAAGGAGTATGGGATGACACTAACTACAAGCAGACATTGAATGATTTTGCCTGTGACTTGCAGGGGACTGTCTTTCCCAGCAGCGACTGAAACTGCTCCTGATTTGGGCAGGGATTCATGAAAATGATATTTTGGAATTTGTTTTTCTCTGTGGAAAAAAAAAAACCCTGATTAGCCATCACAAGAGAGAAGAAATGTGCACACTTGCAGACCTGTGGGTTGCAAATTGCTTATAATTCTCATATTACCATCTGACACCAAAATACCTCAGCCTGACAAGATCAGAGCTACTGTCATCCTTTTACATTTAATTTTAATTTACATGAAATAATGTTCTTCCTGCTCCATTTCTTCCAATTCTTTTCTTCTCCTCCCCTGTTCATTTTTCCTCATCACTTCAAAGTTATCCTCTCAGCAATGTCATCCTCTTGCTGTAATGTGCTTCACCTTTATAGGTCTCATAAATGCATTATTTTCATTTCAAGTTTATGTCTGCAGCAGGAACACTTTTGAGCGCTAGAATTAAACTTGAAAAAAGTAATAGACTGACTAATAGGGACAATTTCACCTTTGTTAGCAATCATTAGGGCTGATATTCCTCGATTTCCAAAACTTTTACTTTCAAATTTAATTTTAAAACCCAGGTAACACTAGAAAACTTGCAAAGAGCTCCTCTTTCCCCTTCTTTCACCTTTAAATTTCCCCACTTTTCTGTCCTCTTTCCTTTTCTATGCCTTTACAGCATACCTGTAATATGAAAATGATATATTTTATTATTTTATATGTTTTCTATGCCTTGGATTAGTAGATTTACAAGTTTTCTTTAAAAGAAAAGATATGTTGTGACACAAGACCCTGCAATGGGGAAGAAATTCAGCAAAAGATTAGTTCTCCTATTTGAGGTAAATATGCAAAGCACAAACTCAGGGACATGGGCTTACTTTCTTTTTCAGCTCAATAATTATGCACTTGATAGCTATCACTTTCAGAGTCTGAATACCATTCTAGATAAATCATAAACTTGCTCTAATTTGGTAATTCTTTAGGCTTTTATGTGCTTGCACTAGAGCTACACCTTTTATCTTAATTTATTGCCTTCATACTTGTTCTGCTTTGGAATATGGAAACAGTGCTCTGATTTCTCCTTTCTGGAAAATACAGGTCAGCCTTGCCTCTCATTTCAAATCTAACCTCTTACCAAAGGCTACCACATTCATAAGGTCACATGTTGAATATTCTGGGAGACTTTATTTTTGCTATTTTCCCTCCAACAGATGATGGGTAATATCATTTTGAATTATCACATCTATTTTAGAAAAGGAACTAATTATTCTTTATTTAATAAGAATATCCTGTGACTGATGTAGCTAGATTCATGCAAAAATGCATAAGTGGTAGTGAGGAGATGATGTTCTCCCACAGAATGTAATTTCAAAAGTGATTTAAGTGAAACATAAAGAAGAGCTCATGAATATATTGCTTTTATAGCTAATGTAGATATCTTATTTCCACCACTGATATTCCTGAGTGCTTTATACTTGGCAGATTCTCAGTAAATGTTTCTCATTATTAACAGTTTTCTAATCTTGACATTTGTGCTGGCTCTTGGAAGATTCAAACATAGAGTTGTGAAATGTATGTGTATATGTAGCTATGGAGCTTGTATTTTGAAGGTGATATCATGGCTGGCAAACTTGATACTTATGTGTGGAGGGGGCCTGACAAGATTACAGTCCCACCAGCATTCCTTTTCCTGCTGCATGAGGATCCATTTCTGTGCCCCGGTTTGCAATCCTCTCTTCAATTACAGAAAAAAGCTTTGCTTCTTTCTTTCAGGGCACATGCTTTGCTGCACTATTGGAAGTTTTGTGACAATTATAAATTTGCTTTCTATTTTCTGCATTACAAATTCTACTTCAGTTCACTAAAAGTGGCTGCAATTTTATTTTATTTTTCATGTCATACATTCTGTGTATGCTATCTGTTCCAGCAGAAATGCTTGTAAGATATCAATTTTTTCATGTTATTGACTTTGGTGAACCTCACTGCTGCTCTAAAAGAGAATCACAGAAAAGCAGGACACTCTCAACACTGGAACAGAGGAGAGGACCCAGGTTGGGAGTAATGATTATTACTGCTTCCGTGGATTCACTGATCCTTCAAAATATTTAAACAAACATTTATTAATTGCTTATTAACAATCAATATTTCTTCTTGGGACTTTGTTTTTTTTAATTTCTGCTTAAGTTTTTAAAAGAAAATTTTATTTTATGATAATGAGAATTATGTTTGATTGAGGCAATATTATTCACACAGTGACCCTTCGTGGTTAGAATGCATTACAGTTGTTGCTAATTAAGTGGGCTGAGATGCCAGTTGGCATTTCTATAGGGCTCTAGTCATCACAGACATAGAAAGCTAATTATAACACCCTTAATTTTTGATCTTCCAGTTTGTTAGTGTTCAATCTAATACTGGCACCAGATTTTATCTATTCCTGAAGACATACTGCTCCGAATTTAGTTATTGTGATTCCCTTGCTATGTGAGATATCTATTTCATGCCCTACTCCCACAGTCTATGATTCTGGAAGCACATCTCCAAAACTACTACTGACTTCTAGGTATATATCATTAATAGAGACTTTTTAAACTAAGAATTGAACCCAGGGGCATTCTACCTTTGCACTATACCCTGCAGCTTTTTTTTTTTTTAAATAGGGTCTCACTAAGTTGCTGAGGGTCTTGCCAAATTGTTGAGGTTGACTTTGAACCTGTGATCCTCCCATCTCAGTTTCCTAAGTACTAGAATTACAGGCTTGCACCACCACACGAGGGACTTGATAGATACTTTTGAAACTTGATGCAGGCTGCTTACTTTTGCTTTTTCAGGCAAGCTATTATTTTAGAATAATATGTCTCATCTAAGAAGTGTTCTGCAATTACATGAATAGTATGTTTAAAGTAAGTTTCAGGAGCAGACTTAACAACATGTATAGCTTCTCAATGAGAGGGATAGTATGTTTTTCTGGTGTTTACAGCTTAGCCCATGATAACTCGAAGGACTAAGTAAGACTGGGACAAATAAATGGTCATGAATGTATTAACTAATAATTAATTTGCCTCTGAAAAAAGGTGTTTCTAAATATTAGAACACTCTGCCAATTCCCTAACATTCTTTCCTCAATACTGTATTGCAGAACGTGTCAAGTCATCCATATTCAGCTCTGCTTGTCTTTGGTTGCTCTGGCTGAGCAACTATGTCAATTTGATTGAGAGGAAGACACACTGATATATATGTGAGTATGAAATGAGTGTGTTGATTCTAGAGGTGCATCTAATGATATTTGGTCCACAGTTCCAAACTTCTAATGATGTCAGAACAGAGAGTCCACTAGAACTCAAATTCCAGATTCAGGCCAGAGTGACACTTTTCAAACTTTAGTGTTTACATGAATGACCTGGGACTTTGTGAAAATGCAGAGTCTAATCTAATAGGCTTGGGTGTGGCCTGAGATTTTGCATTGCTACAATTTTAGCACTTGAGCCAAGCCTAGAGGAATGTAGCATGTGCTTTTTAAAATAAATACCTTATATTGTGGGTTATGAATAAGACTGATATTCTTAGATTTCCATGTGGAGGATATGAACCCCATAGGAGTTAATTTCCTTACATTCATGATCACGTGCTGAGTAAAAATTCTCAACCTGTACTCCTGGGAGTAGTGAACTCTTTATTCTGAAGAGCACTGAAATTGCACAAGAACTGAAACTACAGCTTCTTAGTCCCTGGAAATGTACAGAGCTACTTCAGATGGATGGGCGAGCAGAGAACCCAGAGACAGAAGAACTGGGCTAAGTCCATCTTTGCCTGGTGCCATCAGCTTGAACAAGCCATATGTCTCCTTTCCATTTCTACTTCCTCATGTATAAATTGGCAGCAATAGAAAAATAAAACTTCATGGGTTTACTTTGATATCCAATATGAGAATTACATAAGAGTGTTCTGTAAATGTCAAATATTAGTTGAGGGACCTGTAATCTAGAAATGATGACTTAACATGATATCAGAATACTTGCACTGCCCAAGATCCTCAATGTTTCTGTTATTTGTTTATGCAGCAAACATTCTGACTGAGAACGTATATATTTTATTGTTCCCTGTGGGTATTATCTCTATGCAGCCATTGGTTATCATTCCATAGTAGAAAAAATATTTTCTTAAAAGACCACTATTTTTTTTTTTATCATTGCAACGATTTGGGAGATGTGGAATTGTGGGTACTGTATGAGAGTTGGTATAAGACTCTGCTTGGAAGGTCTAATTGGTGTTCTGAGGTAGTTGTAGATGGTATCCTGAGAATTGCTTCAGAGAATTGCTTAATCAAAACAGAGGTACACTTGCTGTGAAGAGAACACACTGTCCTCACCATCTAGGGAAGCAGTTGGCCTGCAGGCAGCTTGCATTTTAATTGATTTCTTGATGAGCGTTGACTTTATTAAATCTTATGCAAAATGCCCTATGGCATGTGTCAGTGATAAGTGGAAGGAAAGACATTAAAAGTTTAGTGAATATGAAAGAATTCTTTATCAGCTAGTATTTATTGGATGCCCTCTGGATGAGAATAATAATGCTTGCATTTTTAACTTGCAAGTTATTCTCACAAATTCTATTTTGACACATTTCTCTTCAAATCCATTCCTTTTTCTATAGAAATTCGTCTTTGTGGGGCTTTGATTCATCATTATACACATTACAGACTTCAGCAAAATTTCTTTTTCAGGGAGATATGTTCTATCATTGAGGGAACAAGGAAGAAAGAGAGAGAGAGATGAGAGAGAGATGAGAGAGAGAGAGAGAGCGAGAGAGAGAGAGAGAGAGAGAGAGAGAGAGAGAGAGAGAGAGAGAGAGAGAGGAAGGAAAAAGAAAGAAGGAAGGAAGGAAATAGAATGGTAAACACATAAGTGTTATTCTCCAGAAAACTCACTTTGACTTACTGCCCAAGAAAAGAGGAAGTGATTCTGAGCAACTAAATATGTCAGACATTGTGTCAGGTTCTTTGGAGTTGATAGCTCACTTACTTTGTCAAAATGTACACCTCTGCAGCAACAGAAAAGCTAAATTGCTGCTTTGGCATGTGTTTAGTTTGGTATAGTTTCATTTTTTTTTCCTTTGCTTTTTATATCCTTTCTGATTTTTTCAGCTTTAACCATCTTTTCATGCCTCTCATTTCTCTTCTATATTTAGAATACTTTGAGGATCTGCCATGGAAGTTTGTTTTGCTAAGCATCCAAAATCTTTCTTTTAAGACAGATAGATGACATTCTCCATGGCTATACATCTATGTGGGGTTCCCATGCTAACAAGGCCTCATTTGGGCTACTACACTCATCCCTGGCTCGCATGGACTTGTTCACCGAATGCTGCTTCTACATCACTTGCTTTGTCTCAGATCTCTTTAGTATTTGCACTTATTGCCAGGCTAGTTCACAATAAATAGGGAAAGGCAAGTAAGAAATTCTGTGAGTTTAAAATAAGGGATATGTAGAGAAAACTGAATTTATTTTTCAGAAATATATGGCACATATTGTATCTGTTCTAATGACTAGCAAATCTGCATCTATGAATGAGGAAATTAGAAAGAAATATGAAATGAAACAATCAGCTAGTAACTGGTTAATAAACAACTTTTCTAAATGTTTGCTGTATATATCCAACCATTTATATATAACATAATTTATGTTTAATCATATCCAAAGCCTTGGCAAGTAGTAGTCATCCCACAGGAATTACTCTAATGAATACATAAGCATCTCTTGTATTGAGCACATTAATTGCTTATATGCAAATTATTTTAAGTACTTGAACAGTTTGACTTAAGAGGGATAAACATTATCTCTATAATCTTGTATATGATATTCATTTGCTTAGCAAACCCTTTTCTGATGGATTATATAAAAGCAAACTATATAATCAACTGAATGCAAATTATCCTGAGTTTGGAAAAACAAATTAATGAGGCTTTTATGATCTTCCACACTTCTCTACTACCTGATCCACTATCATACAGGAATATACCATGATGGTATGAATGACATATTTTTTACAATGATTCTTAGTCTTATTTTTTTATCTACTGGCTTTTAAATGAATCCCTAGGTAATTCTGAAAGATTGAATTTGCATTAACACTTTGGAATTAGACAATCAAGCAACTCAGTATACCTAAATGGGTGGCAGCACCTTAACCCTCTTAGAATTTATATGAATAGGTCTTTTCGACAGATCTTTTTGTACCATTGTCTCTTAAAGTTATTCTGGGTGAGATTTACCTTGAATCTCAAGATATCTGTCACCTATTTGTTTTAGATGTTAATTTTTAAATATGAAAAGTGAATCATAATATCTCAGCATTGGCAGTAGTTTTTATTTTAGTTTATAAAAATCACTGTTTGATGTGCAAATCATAATTTACAGAAAATCTGTTTGTGAAGTTCTTTTGGTGCAATGAAAGGACTT
Source organism: Graphiurus murinus (assembly GCA_004027655.1). Lineage (NCBI taxonomy): Eukaryota > Metazoa > Chordata > Mammalia > Rodentia > Gliridae > Graphiurus > Graphiurus murinus. Next base: position 37,771 of record PVLC010004281.1, read on the forward strand.
TTCTGTATGTAGAGCCCAGCAAACACTGACATGTGCCTTCATCCATCATAACCATGCATGTATACACTCATAAAAAGCATATGAGAAAATAATTTATTATTAGAGCTAGGAAAACATTGTAACTAATCTTGAACCACTCACCAATGGAGATTTGTACCTGAAAAACAGGACATTCATTCTGATTGGAATCATCAATTGATGCAAAAGAAAGAAGGGCAGAAGATCCTTCTGAATTGACCTTAAAATTTTCAAGAATCTAATACTTCCCTAACCAGAGTACTGATTTATGTCTATTCCATCACACAAATACGTGATCTTCTGAATCACAGACTTGAGCAAAATTTTCTATGGATTTTCTTGGGAGGCAGGAAAGTTTAGACTGCTGGTATGGTCCCTAAACTGTGTTCTGCACAACACTGGCTAAACAAAATATTTATAAGTAGGCCTTGCAATCTTTTTCAAGTATATTTGTTCACTTGATGAACAAGTATTAATTACCTAGCTGTAATGTAAAATGCTGTAGATAAAATGATGGGTGAAATGCCATAATCATTGCCTTATGTTGTTTATGGTCTAGTGAGGAAAACAGATACTAATCAATTAATTGGACAAATATGAATATCTACCTGAGATTTCTGTAAGGAACAACAAGTATAGGAGATTATTATGGGCCATCTTGACAGGCCCTTACATCATGTAGGAGAATTTGGGGGCTAATGAAGTCTTTCCAGAAGAAGAGGGAAATAGCGATGCAGGAATGGCATAGCAGGTACAGAGGACCTGAGATAAATAGAAACATAATGTTCAAAGAATTTAAAGAAGTTTAAATGTAGTGGAAGCACACAGGAGGAGGCTAGTGAAGTGAGCAGAGGTCAGAACCAGCTAAGGATCAATGATTTTATCAAAGACCATTTTCAAAGGAGAATGGCATGATCAGATTTTCATTTTTATAACACTTGGGTTACAGTGTGGAGATTAGTGTAGAAGATTGAGTTGTGTCCCCCTAAAATTTATATGCTAAAGTCCCAATGTCCAATGCTTACGGCGCCAAACTGTATTTGGAGACGAGGCCTCAAAGAGGATCATAAAAGTTAAATGTAGTCACTTAATGTTAGGCCTAGTGAGTATCCTTCCAAGAAGTGGAAGAGACACCAGAGTGTACCCTCTTGCTCTCTTTCTCCACTCTCTCTCTCTCTCTCTCTGTCTTCCTCTCTCTCTCTCTTTGTGCACGTACAGAGACATGTGAGGTCTGTGCTATAAGGTGGCTATAAGGCGGTCATTTACAAGCCAAGAAGCGAGAGGCCTCACCAGAGATCACATTTTCTAGCTCCTTGAGCATGGATTTCTACCCACTAGACTGTGCGAATATAAATTTCTGTTGTTTAAGTCTACCCAGTCTCTGGCATTTTGTTACACCAACTTTAACAGACTAATATAGAGGGCAACAGTAGATATGGGAGTCCTGAGTAGAGGTCTATAGCAGTAGTTCAGGTAAGAGAGAGTGGTAGTATGTATTACAAAATGGCAGATATGGTCAAAAAAGTGAAGAATTGAGACTTTTATATGTAAAATTAACAGGATTGATGTTAGATTGTATATATGAAGTATGAAAGAGTATGGGATTAAAATTTCTAACTTCTACAACTAGATGAATGTTTTTTATGCTTTAGGAGTCAGACAAGGAAGATCAGCATTGTGACTACAACCCTAAGTTTAGTTTTTTGACACATGAAGGTTTGGGTGCCTTTGGATATGTTAAAAAGTCATATGGGACTGGAACTCAGAGGGAGAAACTCAATAACACTTTACAGATTTTGTGATTGTATAACTTCTCAGAGCTTTTAATATGTTTAAATATATTGACATAAATCGAGACTCTCCCATGCAGGCTATGATCTTTTGAGTTTTTTTCAAACTCGGGCCTCTTTTCTGAATGGAGAGTATAACAGAACTAGTACACTTAGGAATAGAATACAGAATAGAATATACTTAGGAATTGCTGGTCTATAAGTCTATTTTTAACCATTCTTCTCTACTGGTTGATAACAGTAGCTTTTGATTTTACTTAACAAAGCATCTTCTGGACTTGCTGGTATACTTGCCAGCTGAGGGAATGAAGACAGGAAGTTCACAGTCTCTGAGTTCTTCAGTGAGCAGCACACCTGGTAGGAGCTGAACTGAATGCCAAGTGTGGAGCTGGAGCATACTCTGTCTTCTAGCTGTTCCCAGATACTGTGTGAGGTAGGATGCCTGGACACTCCCACCATTCTGAAGTCCTTCCTCCCTAGACAAGTTGTTGACTATTAGGGTTAAACCATTCTTGGGGTTCAATTCAATGTTGAAAACTTAGAAAATGCTGGCCAACACTAAGTTTTCAAAGTTTTATCTGGAGGCTCAAGTCAATGAATTTTAAAGGTTTATAATTTAGATAAATAGAGTGCCTATTTCCCTATATCCTTGCCAGTATTTATTATTTCTTGTATTTTTTATGATTACTATTCTAATTGGGGTTAGGTGAATCAGTGTAGTTTTGATTTCCATCTATCTGATTGCTAATAATGTTGAACATTCTTTTCCTATACTTACTGTCCATTTGTATTTCTTTTGGAAGTGTCTAGTTCACTTGGAAATAGGAACTCTGATACATTGTTGGTAGAATTGTAAATTTGTGCATCCACTTTGGAAATCATGTGGAGGTTCCTTAGAAGAATGGGAATTGATCCACCATATGACCCAGCTACACCATCCTGGGTATCTAGCCAAAGGTATTGAAACAGACTACCATGGTAACACATACAAAATTTTGGTTTATACAAACAAATAGATGGAACTAGAGAATATTATGCTAAATGAGAGTAGTCAGTCATGAAAATTGAAAGATCAAATGTTTTTCCTCATATATGGAAGCTAGGGAGAAATTGGGATACAAAAGAAGCTCTAGACAAAGGAGAAACCTAGTAGAATGATGGAGGGGGCTTGAGGGAGGAAGGTTGGGGAGGGAGATCAATGAAGGAAGCATTTCAATGGACATGATGTACATACACAAAAGTATCAATGCCAATCTCAATATCCCTAGGGGAAGGGAGCCAGTGGGAGCTGAGGGGAGGCTTACCGGCTGCTGTGTGCATTTATATCTCTACCACTCTGAACTTCATCATCATGAATGATGTACAATGCACCATTAGAAAAAGAGTATATATAAATAAAATCATATAGATTATATTTCTTCTTAGCATTTGTAATACTGTACACTATGTAACTCACTTGGCATATATAATATCATAATATATGTAACATTTTACATTCTTATATATGTAAGACGTTTAAGAAAGCAATTAAACATATTTACTGCTAGGATAATTGAATTCAAATCTATCATGTGAAGATCATATGTATATATATATATATATATATATATATTCTAGAAATTTAGTATATCTCTATATATTGAGGGATTTCATATATATATATATATATTCTGAAAACTTATTCATCTACATGTATATCTACCCATTCTTTAGACTACTACCTAATAGTCTGTAATATAAATATATCAAAGGCATTCAATTATATTCAGCTAGATTAAAAATTAGAAACTGAGAAAAATTAGTTGGATATCTAGGAAGAGGGAGATCAATTATAAGAATTGAATGATGTGGCTGCTTTTTGCCCCAAAGATTATATGGACTATAAAAAGTTTACTTTATTCATATTAATAACCTCCTTGTCATATTTATTTTTGAGAGATAAATGACCAACTGAAATAATTTCTAGAAAAGAGCCTTTGTGCCAAATTTTATTCCTAATGTGAAATCTTCCATGACACTTTCATTGTTCAAAAAAAATATTTCTTAACTTTTTTAATGCTTCCTCTGCTCTCCAATTATATTACTTGGAACCTTGTATTCTGGTTATTTGTGATAGCTTATTAAGGCACACAGCCTTTTCCTTTGGGCTCCGGCACCTTGTTCATAATGGCTCTACAGATGAGTTTGGTTTGAATTTTGAGTTAAGCTAGATTACTTATTCAATTCTGATTATTAGGTTACTAATGGGTTCTTCAGCTTCATTTGTATCATTTTGGTTTAGAGGGTAATTTTTTTTCAGCAATAAGTTTAGAGGTTAATAATGACTCCAATACTGCCCAGAGTAGATCTATTTGTTATTCATAACTCCTCGTGTCCCTTCTACCTCACTCTGCCATTGTCTTCATGACATACTGCAGCAGAATAATTGCTAGAGAGTTGAAGAGGTTGAACTCAATTTACCAATTGCTACAAGGTAGAAACAAGGAATTATATGAGCCATAGTTTCCATTATGAAATATTCATAGGAATGAGGTTCAACCTGTGTTACAATAAAATGTTAATAAGATTTTTAAGAAGGTAATTAAAGAAACATGTTTACTGCTAGGGTAACTGAATTCAAATCTATTATTCTTCAATTTACTAAAATAGGGCCTTTTTGTAGTTTAAGTATAACATAGGTAAATACTTTCTTTTACTTGGAAAATTTTGCATTGCTATGACGTTTCCACATAAATCATTATAATTTTCAGGTTATATTTTATATGTGCTTATATCTTTCTGCCATAATGTTTAAGAGCAATTTAAATCACCTTTATTTAGGGGGTATCAAATCCACTATCAAAGATCATTTACTGTCCAAGTGAAGATTATAATCAAGAAAAAATTACACTTCTCAGAGTTTTCCCAGGCAGAGATAGAAGTGGGGAGTCAATGAATCTTCCAAGAATGAATAAACTCTATTAGGATGAGCAGCTTCCTCCTCCACTTTTTTCATCTCCTTCCTTTACCTACTATAAGCAGCTGTAGGAAATGTCAGTCACCTGCCACTTCACCTGGCAAGCCTTCCATCAACTGAGTTCATTGGCCTGTGAACTCTGCCTCTGTCGGTTTCACTGTTGGTATTGTGGACCGTCCTGGGTGGGAATGGTGCCCAGCTACTCCTCTGAAATGTCAGGACATATTGCTGAAGTCTTGCCTTTTATAAAAATAACACATTTCTTGACAAGGTATCCAGGCTCTAACTTGGCTTTTACACTACAAGGAGAAGGGAAATACCTATGTTATGTGTATGTTTTTAACTTCTGAAGGCTGAATTCTGGGAATGACAGTCACTTTTTGTTAGAATTTCTAATTTCATAGCCTCATGGTATGTGGAATGCAGTAATAACCACTGGTCTCTGTAACTTTGGATATAAACCGTGAGTAGGGAACGATATTACTATTATTCTGAGCCTGAAAGAAAGACATGAAAGCTGTAGCATGCACAGAAGGCCGAAGAATTTCTTTTGCTTGAGGTTACTAGAACCCAGGTTCTTCTCAGTTTTAGTCTAACACATTCTGAGTTTCTTAAATTCAGCCTCCTTTGGTTACCACATTCTTTCGTATATTATAGGCAAATGAAAGACAGGTAGTATCCTCTCACTTTTCTGCATAAAACTATTGTTACTAAATTCAGGGTATTTTGATCATACTATGTGTATTCATGGCCATTGCTCTTTCTGGTTATTATAGCAGCTCTGCAGATAATTGCACAGTTATCTGCATATGATTCTTTCTGTGACTTAAAAAATTAATATGTAAATGTAATTCTGAAGAAAACTGCCTTTACATTTTAATTCTAAATTTTCAACACACAGTTATGCAAATCTAGGACTTCATACATATCGCTTAATGTTAATGTTTATCAGCTTGGTGGGAAGTTTTAGTTTTACAGATGGGCTGAAAGAATATACAGAATTTATATTTATGGGAAATACAGTGTCAGTGAGTGTCTAATTAGGAGGCTGATCTTTTCTGGGGGAGAAAAAAAGAGTGAGCTTTTTTTTATTTCTCTCTAAGAGAAGACATTGTCATTCCCCCATTCCTCCCTGAGCCTCAAGAGAAAGATACCACCTGTGTCACATGCTTCAGGTGAGAAATAGGTATGTAGAGGGGTTGCAACTTTTGGTTATCCTGGTGATGTGAAACACCAATTTTCTGGGATAAACTATAAGTTCAGAGAAAATAGAATTTCCTAGCATGTCAGTTTTGGACATTCTCTGAGTATCCAGCAGAGAAGGCTGTGAATTGCTTGTCAGTGTGACTGGCATAAGCTCTTGAAACTGTTGACAGCTTGCAATTCTTTTTACTGACTTTCAAACAAATTATTGACATTATTGTGCATTATCTTTCACGTTAATGCAACAACAAAGTAAGTGATTGAATGGAGAATTTCAAATAAAACCCTATACTTAAAAAATTAAACCTAAAAAAAAGACCTACATTTATTGTCCTTCAAAGACCATATGATCATATCGGGGTTTACACTTGATCTCAGTTTTTAAAAAGTTTTAAAATCTGAAGTGATCTCTTAGGACATCTACATTACTTGATGTGGTTTGGACTAACATTGTCTAATAATTAATCTTGCTGGATGAATTACTTATGGCTTATGTTTCTACTTCATGGTTGGTATGTTTTGAATTATGTCATAAATTGTATCTTACTAGACATTTCTATGCTGTAGCTAATTATGTTTCTATATGCAATAAAATTGTTTGTATTCTAATAAAGTTAACTTCATTTATTTTTACAAGCCAATATCTCAGATGTAGCACATATTTATATAGTGTTTAATGCTGAATTCCACATTCATAATCTTTTGATTAAAGACTTATTTTAGTCTACTCAAATGGGGTTTGATTTACATTCCAATTAACCTTTCACTTCCTCTGGGATTTTTAAGTGCATAGTATTATTGTACCTTGATAACAGGTACTGTTTTTTCCCTTAATTCTTTGTTGAAACCAAATATTTTCATTAAGCCAGTTTGAAGCTCCTAACTCCAGTTATATTGCTAGGATGGCTAAATTAATTATTGTAAAATAAAATAAATGATTCCATTTACAAAATTCTTAAACCTTATTTCCTTATAATATTTTTGGAAATATGGATGAGCTATTTTTTAATAAAAGGTGTATTTGAGTCTTTTTTCTTTTTTTTCAAACTGGAATTTACTATCTGGCAGGGAAGAGAGTGCATAAGTATTTAGTAAATTAGTTAGATTCTGATGGAGTAGTATGCATGAAGTAGGGTGCCACATTCAGAATGGAGTATCTAATCTGAGACATCAAGGGGAAGCTAGGACATTTTAATTAGGTTGAAGTGAGTGTAACAGGTAGTTGAAAAATAGGGGATGAAATTATGGGCCATTGGAGTAGCATAAACAAAGGCACACATGGACTTTACAGGGAATTGTGGATTTGGAAAATTTGAGTAGTCAATAGTAAATGGTCTGTGGTAAGGGTGTGAATAGGAGGGGTAGGAAATTAGGATGTAAAATGGGAGATAGCTACATGATATTTCAATGCAGTCTAACATGCTGAAATGTTATACTAAAGAGAATGTTAAAACATCTTACTTTATTTTGAGAAGTGTCAAATAATGTTCACCAAGATCCTCTTACTCCTTCTCTGACCAATGATTTACTCATACATTCCCTAAACTCGCTAGGGGCAGGGTAAATGTCAGGGATGTAGGATGCACTGAGAGATGGAATGGAAATCTAAACTGAGTACAGGTGAGGCTTATCATTTCCTTATAAACTCCATGAACAGTAGAGGATGAACAGCACGTCTGCCCTCACTTCACCCCTCACTCTAACAGGGTTCAGTTGAACCCTGCACTGTGACTAGTGCCATGCCTCCCTGAGAATTTTCCCATATTCAGCCCTGGGGATATATCCCCCACATCTAGAGACTTCCTTGACTCCATGGAGAGGAGTCAAGGCAAAGTTCCAGACACTTACCCCTCCTTACCTCTAAGCTCAGATCATCACTCACACTATCTACCTCTACTCCACCAGGAAAAATCTTATGCTTTCTATTCCTGATTTGTCAGATAGGAAGAGAAGCCCCGGATTATCAGAATCCAACTCTTGAAATATTTTCACTGTGTTTTCTAGAAATTAGAGCCCAGCATCAACAAATACCCCATATATGACCACTCTATTATGAAACATTTGAATTACTATTTTTTTCTCAAACTAACACCCCTAGCTCCTATGTCCTTAAGACACTACTGCCCTTTTAGCGCTCTCAGTAACTGAAACCTTTTCTTTCACACATTTCATACTACTGGAATTGGAGAGGAATATTATGTCATCTATTCATAACACTCACTTTCTGTCATTTTGCTATCAACTCAACCTATGGTTCATTCCTTTCTTTTCTTTTTTTAAATTTATTTTTAATTGGTGCATCGTAATCATACATCTTTGTTAGGTACAAGCTGGTAAAGGTAAAGGCATACATGCACACATTTCTCATTTAACACTTCCCCAATTCTCACCCCATTCCCTCCTCCTACCTCCTTCTCAAGTTCAGTTTAGTGATTGATTTTGATATGTTCATGAAAGTACATCATGCTTATTAGGGTGTCTTCCCTTCCCCCATCACCTTCTGTTAAGAAAATTCGTTGCTCACCTAAGGATTCTTCTTCTTCATCTGGAGTCCCTCGTATGTTCCATTTTCTCCCTAGCTTCCACATATTAGGGAGAGCATACGATTTTTTTACTTTTTGTGACTGACTAATCTCACTTAACATAATGTTTTTCAGTTGCATCCATTTCCCTGCAAATAACATGACTTTGTTCTTCTTTATGGCTGAGTAAAATTCCATTGTGTACATATCCCATAGTTTTGTAATCCATTCATCTGTTGACAGACATCTTGGCTGGTTCCATAGTTTGGCAATTGTGAATTGTGCAGCTATAAACATAGATGCACATGCGTTGGTCTGATAGTTTGGTTTCCATCCTTTTGGGTAGATACCCAGAAGAGGTATTGCTGGATCATATAGTAGGTTCATTCCCATTCATCTAAGGATCCTCCATATTGTGTTTTTTTTTTAATTAATTAATTTATTTTTTCAGCATGGATTTTTTATACATTTCTTGAGTACAACAGGTTTACATAGACATTTATGACATATCAATATTGTTTTTCAAAGTGGTTGCACTAATTTGCAATCCCACAACAGTGTGTTAGGGTTCCCACTTCTCCACACCCTCACCAGCATTTGCTGTTGTTTGTGTTCTTGATGATTGCCATTCTGATTGGAGTTAGGTGAAATCTCAAGGTAGTTTTGATTTACATCTCTCTGATTGCTAATGATGTTGAACACTTCCTCATACATTTATTGGTCATTTGTATTTTTTCTTTTGTGAAGTGTCTATTTAGATCCTTTGGCCATTTTTTGATTGGGTTATTTGTTTTCTTAGCTGTTATTTTCTTGAGTTCTCTGTATATCCCAGATATTAGTTCTCTATCAGAAGAATAGTTGGCAAAAATCTTCTACTACTCTGTGGGCTCTCTGTTGAGGTTCTTGATAGTTTCCTTTGCTGTGCAGAAGCTCTTCAGTTTAATGCAATCCCATGTATTGATCTTCCTTTGAGTTGCTTGTGCTTTTGGGGTCTTGTTGAGAATGTTTTTACCTGTGCCTATGTGTTGAAGTGTTGGGTCTACGTCCTTTTCAAGTAGCTGCAAGGTCTCTGGCCTGACTTCCAGGTCTTTGGTCCATCTTGAGTTGACTCTTGCGCAGGGTGAGAAAGTGGGGTTTATTTCCATTTTCCTACATGTGGTTAGCCAGTTTTGCCAACGCCATTTGTTAAAGAGGCTATCTTTTTTCCAGTGTATGTTTTTGGCTCCTTTGTCAAAAATCAGTTGACTGTAAACACGTGGGTCTGTTTCTGAATCTTCTATTCTGCTCCATTGGTGTATGTGTCTGGTTTTGTGTGTTTTTTGCCACAGTTTTTATTACTGTGGCTTTGTAGTAGAATTTGAAGTCAGTATTGTGATACCTCCTGCATGGTTCTTGTTGCTAAGAACTACTTTGGCTATCCTGGGCTTTTTGTTGTTCCAAATGAATTTCAGGACTGTTTTTCTATGTCTGTGAGGAGTGACCTTGGTAATTTCATGGATATTGCATTGAATCTGTAGATCACTTTTGGGAGGATGGCCATTTTGATGATATTTATTCTGCCTATCCCAGAGCATGGTATATTTTTCCATCTTCTACGGTCTTCATCGATTTCTTTTTTCAACTTTTTATAGTTTTCCTTATAGAGGTCTTTTACCTCTTTGGTTAGGTTTACCCCTAAGTATTTTATTTTTGGGGGTGTTATTGTGAGTGGAATTGTTTTCTGGAATTTTTTTTCGGTGGATTTATGATTGGCATACAGGAAAGCTTCTTATTTTTTAAGATTGATTTTGCATCTAGACACTTTGCTGAATTCGTTGATCAGTTTTATAAGTTTTTTGGCTGACTTTGTTAGTCTTCTAAGTATAGTATCTTGTCATCTGCAAAAAGGGATAGTTTTCATTCTTCTTTCCCTATTTTTACCCCTTTGATTTCCTTCTCTTGCCTTATTGCTCTGGCTAAAGTCTCAAGTACTATATTGAACAGAAGAGGTGATAATGGACATCCTTGCCTTGTTCCTGTCTTTAGTGGGAATTCTTGCAGTTTCTCTCCATTTAATATGAAATTGGTTGTAGGCCTATTGTATATTGCCTCTATGATTTTGAGGTATGTTCCTTCTATTCCGATTCTCTGCAGTGCTTTTAGCATGAATGAGTGTTGGATCTTGTTCAAAGCTTTTTCAGCATCAATTGAAATGATTATGTGATTTTTGTCTTTGATTCTGTTTATATGGTGAATTACATGGATTGTTTTTCATATGTTGAACCAGCTTTGAATCCCTGGGATGAACCCAACTTGGTCATGGTGTATGATTACCTTGATGTGGTTTTGAATGTGCATTGCTAGTATTTTGTTTAGTAGTTTTGCATCTAAGTTCATCAGTGATATAGGCCTATAGTTTTCTTTCTTGTACTGTCTTTATTTGTCTTTGGTATTAATGAGATGTTGGCTTCATAGAATGTGTTTGGGAGGATCCTGTTTCTTTCTATTTCACGGAATAGTTTGAGGAGAATTTGGATTAGCTCTTCTATAAATGTTTTATAAAATTCACTTGGAAAACCATCTGGCCCTGGGCTTTTGTTTGATTGTAAACTCTTTATTGCTGTTTCTATTTTTTTTATTGTTATTGGTCGATTTAAGTTTTCTGTATCTTCTTGACTCAATTTAGGAAGGTTATATGTATCTAGAAAATTGTCAATTTCTTCTAGATTTTCCATTTTGTTGGAGTATAGTTTTTTCAAAATAGTTTCTGATGATCCTCTGTATTTCCACACTGTTGGTGGTAATATGACATTTTTCATCTCTTATTTTGGTAATTTGGGTTGATTATCTCTTTCTTTTGGTTAGGTTGGCCAATGGTTTATCTATCTTGTTTATTTTTTTGAAGAAACCAGCTTTTGTTGATTTTCTGTATTGTTTTTTTATTCTCTATTTCATTAATTTCTGCTCTGATTTTCATAATTTCCTGTCTTCTATTGGCTTTGGGGTTAGACTGTTCTTGTTTTTCAAGGGCTTTGAGCTGTGTCATTAGGTTATTTATTTGGTGGTTTTCCATTCATCTTATGTGAGCACTCAGTGCTATAAATTTCCTCCTAATACTGCCTTCAAGCCGGGCGTGGTGGTGCACGCTTGTAATCCCAGCATTCGGGAGGCTGAGACCGGAGGATCCAGGTTCACAGCCAGCCTCAGCTACCTAGTGAGGCACTCCGCAACTTAGTGAGACTCGGTTTCAAAACAAAGAATAAAAAATAGGACTGGGGGTATAGCTCGGAGGTAGAATGCCCCTGAGTTCAATCCCCAGTACCGAAAAAAAAAAAAAATACTGCCTTCAAGGTGTCCCAGAGGTTTTGATATGTTGTGTCTCTAATTTCATTGGTTTCTAGGAATTTTTTAATTTCTCCCCTTACTTCTTCTATGACCTATTCCTTGTTCAGCAGTGTGGTGTTCAGTCACCATGTGTTTACATGGTTACTCTGGGTCTTCTTAGAGTTGATTTCTAGTTTCACTCCATTGTGGTCTGAAAAGATGCAGGGAATTATTTTATATGTTTTGAATTTTCCAGTGCTCTCTTTGTGGACCAGAACGTGGTCCATTTTAGAGAAGGTTCCATGGGCTGCTGAGAAAAATGTGGATTCAACTATAATTGGGTGAAATATTCTGTATGTGTCTAACAGGTCTAACAGGTCCATTTGGTTTATGGTATTATTTAGATCCGAAGCATCTTTACTGATATTTTTTTAGAAGATTGGTCTAGTGATGTGATAGGAGTATTGAAGTCTCCTAGTATTAGTGTATTGTATCTATGTGTGATTTTATATCATGTAGAGTTTGTTTTATGAAAGTGGCTGCACCTATGTTTGGGGCATAGATGTTGATAATTGTTATTTCCTCTTGCTGGATTGTTCCATTTACTAGTAAAAAATGACCTGCTTTGTCTTTTTTGATAAGCTTAGGCTTGAAATCTAATTTATCTGATACCATAGTTGCTACTCCTGCTTGTTTTCGAGTTCCATTAGCATGGATTACCTTACTCCAGCCCGTCACCTTTAGTTTGTGGGAATCTTTGCTTGTAAGGTGTGTTTCTTGCAGGCAGCATATAGAAGGATTCTGGGTTTTAATCCATTTTGCCACCTTGTGCCTTTTTATTGGGGAGTTGAGACCATTTATATTCAGTGTGATTACTGAGAGATGATTTTTAATTCCTATCATTTTGAGTCTTGATTTTTGTTTGCGGTTGTGTTTTTCTTCTTTGCTTAATTGTTTGTTTCCTGGAAATTATTGTTTCTCTGGTTCTGACGTTTACTTGTTAGTTCTTCTTTGTAGTTAATCTCTTTGAGTATTTTCTCTAGTGCTGGTTTGGAAAACATAAATTCTTTCAGTTTCTGTTTTTCATGGAAGGTTTTTTTTTTTATCCTCGTTAGTTTTGAGAGAGAGTTTTGCTGGGTAAGAGAATCTTGGCTGCAAGTTATTTTCTTTCAGAGTTTGGAATATGTTACTCCAGCCCCTCCTGGCTTTCATGACTTGATTCAGGAGGTCTGGAGTGATTCTCATTGGTTTGCTTCTAAATGTCACTTGGCCTTTTACTTTTGTTGCCTTTAGAATTCTCTCCTTAACCTCTACATTGGTCAGCTGGATTATTATGTGGCATGGTGAGCTTCTTCTTTGGTCTTGTCTAAAGGGGGTTCTATATGTTTACTGCACCTGTGTATCTACTTCTCTTTCTATGTTTGGAAAATACTCTGATATTACTTGTTTGAAAATGTTGTTTATTCCATTAGTTTTAACTTCTAATCCCTCTTCTATGCCTATTATTCTTAGATTACCTCTTTTAAAGTTGGCCCAGATCTCATTGATGTCTGATTCATAATGTAGAATTTTTTTTCTAGATTATGTACAATGGATTCATTTTTGGAATGGTCATCTTCTAGGAGTGATATTCTATTTTCCATGTGGTCTAATCTACTGTTTATAGTTTGTATTGATGCCTTCACTTCTATTATTATATCTTTCACATCCTTCACTTCCCTCAAGGCTTCTCTATGATTCCTGCTCAGGGTTTCAGATTCTTTGTTTATTTTTTCCTTTATTTCTTTCCAGCTCTCTGTGCATTCTTTCTGGAAGTTTTGTATCATTTCTAGTATTAAAGATCTGAATTGTTCTTCTGGTAACCTCTGCCATTCAGTGTTGTTGAGTTCTGTTATTGTGGGATTGTGTTGGCTCGTTGTTTCTTTGCTATTTTTCCTTCCCATGGTTTCCCTGTTATTAAATTTATATCTTTGCTGCTCTTGCATGCTTTCTCTAAATTTATAGGTTTTTTATTTTTATTTTCTCTCTGTGTATGGTATCTTGTACTGAGTTGCAATTACTCTGGGATTTCTTCTGCCCACTCTACTGGTGCCTTTGGTGGTTTTCAGGTGACTTCTAGGGTCTAGCAAAAGCTAACAAAGCATCCAATCCTCCGAACAAACAGATAAATCAAAGCAATGCAAAGTGAAAAACAGAATTAAAACAAAAGAAACAAAAACCCCAGAAAACAAAAAAACAACAACAAGAAACAAAATAAAAAACTCTGCAAGTTTGTAAGAACATACCTGATTTGGCTTATGCAGATCTTTTGGGTAGATCTCTGCTGCTGTGGGCAGCTGGCAAAATGGCGGCTGCCACTGCTGTGCATGTGCCGGCTCCTTTGTTCTCCCTGGTCTACTTTCTGGGTTCTGATCAGCTGCTTTTGTTGTTCACTTTTCTGCTGTTTTGCTTTTTTGTGTGTGTGTGTGATACTGGGGATTGAACTCAGGGGCATTCTACCTCCGAGCTATACCCCCAGCCCTATTTTTTATTCTTTATTTTGAAACCAAGTCTCACTAAGTTGCGAAGTGCCTCACTAGGTAGCTGAGGCTGGCCGCGAACCCGGATCCTCGGTCTCAGCCTTCCGAATGCTGGGATTACAAGCGTGCGCCACCACGCCTGGCTTGTTTTCCTTTTCTTTCTGTCCATCAAGAAGCTGCTTTTACAGCAGTTTTTATTTAAGCTCTACAGTGCTGTTGATCGCTGTTCTAGCTCTGGAGGGAGAGGTGACCTGAGGTGGCCCTGTGTGGGCTTAAGCTGGTTGTACCACATGTTCTGGTCACTGTCAAAGGTGCCGTGATATGCCACCTGGTTATGATGTGGAGTTCAGGATTCACTTACTCCACCACTGGTCACTGGGCGTGCAGATGGTCATTATATATTTCTTTGTTAGTAGACCCTACACGGGGGCCTGGCTCAATGGAGGCTGCCACTCTGGGGCATGACACTGCTGCCACGCAGATGGGCTTCTTTGCTCTCCCTGGTTGGCTTTCTGGATTCTGTTCAGCTGTACTTCAGTTTTCCTAGCATTGTTCACTTTTTTGTTGCTTTTTTCTTCTGTCGAGAAGCTGCTTTTACAGCAGACTTGAATTGAGGTCACAGTGCCTGATGAGAGGTTTCTCACTATGACTTCATCTTTCTGGAAGTCCCATTCCCTTCTTTTCTCAAAGATTTTGGCACCTGACTACCTTATGCTTTCCCTAACATGACTCCTGACTTATTTCTACTTGACTGCAACTTCAATTTGATGGTTCTTTTAACATTCTGTCCCCCAATGATCCTGTCTTTTACCATATTTCAGCTCTCTCTTGTCTGATATTCCTGTAAACCATGTCTTTATAAATAATTACAGCTCCTCCAGTAAATTAATTTAATGTGCCTCACTCTCTGACCAGGCTTTCATTCTCTGGGCAATCATAGATGCTTTTTGCGCACATGCTCAGTTCTTTTGTTCCTCTCCTGCTTCATTGACTCTACTTGGGAAAAACCATAACCCCAACTAAAAGAGCTCTTTGCCTACTTCAAGCTTGCACCTCTCCAATGAAAAAATACACACCCTGAATGGCCGCACATGGTTGTAAACAATAATGGATTTTTAGTCTACCTGGAATACACATTGAATTATCCAGGACTGTTATAGACTGTCCTACACTACTACTTTGTACTCTCTCCTCAAATCTACCAAAATCTGTCCTCCAAATACAATCTCATCCAGTGACATTGCTTCCTGTTGCACTGTGAAAATGGAATCACCTAAAAAGGAACTTAAAAGGATGCCTATCTACTCACCTACTAGCTTTGATGTCACATTCTTTGCCTTTGTGTTTGTACCTGTATTTCTACTGAAAGCCAATTCTTCTACTTGTATATCAGATTCCATCCTTGATCTCCTACTTGACTACCTTTCAACATGGCATTTCAAAGATTACTTAGCCATTATTTAAAGAAAACTATATTGGTCAGGTATGGTGGTGGACACTTGTAATTTCAGTACTTGGGAGGTTGAGGCAGGAGAATATCAGGTTAGAGGCCAACCTCAGAAATTTAGCAAGACAATAAGAAACTTAGTAAGCTCCTGTTTCAAAATAAAATATAAAAAGGGACTGGTGGTGTAGCTTGGAGGCAGACTTCCCCTGGTATAGCTTGGAGGTAGAATGTACCAAAAAAGTTATATTGAGGTATAATTGACATTAAATAAAGAGCAGATGTTTGAAATTTATAAGCTGATAGGTTCTGGCATGCCTGGATGTCCATAGAACCAGAACCACGGATGGTACTTTTGGAATCATTACCACCATAAAACCATTGCCATTATTTAAAATAATGAACATATTCCTCACTGTCAAAAGTTTCATGGATTGCATGGAATCTATAGATCAGTTCCAAGGAAATTATCATTTTATGAATACTAAGTTTTCTAATCTATGAATAAAATATTTCTCTCCATTTATTTAGTCTTTCTTTAATTTACCACAGTAATATTTTGTCATTTTCAGTAGTTACTACATATTGTTTGTTAGATATATCCCTAAGAATTTCATATCTTAGTGTTACAAATGGTACCTTTTCAATTATCAATTGTTAATTGCCAGCATATAGAGATAAAACTGATTGTATATTGATCTTGAATCTTGCAGCTTTGCTAAGCTCAGGTATTAATTTTAAAATCTTCTCTTACAGATTTCACCATATTTTATGTGAAGATTGTTATGTCATTTCTGACTGAATAGAGTTTTCCTTCTTTCTTTCCAATGTGGATGTCTTTTATTTTATTGCTTTGCTTTTTTGCATTGGATAGAACTTCCAGTATGATGTTGAACAAAAGGGATGAGAGCTGAAATCTTGACTTTATTCCTGCTCTTAAAATATTTTCTCCTAAGCTAGTATTCTTTAACTTTTTAGTCTGGTGTCAGCTATTGATATTTTGTAGGGTAATACTATAAAATTAGAGTAGGCATTCTTGTTTCCCCTTTCTTCATTGGCAATCTGGTCTATTATAGGAAGGATAAAATGTAGCTTGCAAATCACAAAGAAAGTTTCTGTTTTGAGTTGAATTAGTTTGGCTTCAAATTTAGTGAAACTCTAAAAGAATATTCTGAGATATGCAATAAGGAGGAAATATATTAATATTATTGATTTTATTTTTCATTAATTATATTGATGCATCAATGAGAAAAGAATAAAAATGGACAGGTTATTTATAAATCTCCTTTGTTTTAAATATGTTATATATATATATATATATATATATATATATATATATATATATATATGAATTAATATCATCGTAGTCTCAAGAATTATGAGTAAAATATATGCTGGTTTATGTAACAGAGAGTGTACATCTTGAACTAAGATTTTGTAGATATTTTCCATTCTTGTGTCACATGGAATTGGTGATAATATCTTCTAAGTCATTGTCATGGTTTGGAATGTCCCCCAAGAAATCATATATTGAAAGCCTGGTCCCCAATGCATCAATCAATATTCAGAGGTTGGACTTTTAGGAAATGACTGACTCATGAGGCACTGACTCATCAATGGATTAATCCATTGGTGGGTTCATAACTAAATGGATTATTGCGAGGTGGTGGAAACTGTAGTTAGATGGGGCCTAAGGGGAGGAAGTAGGTCATTGGGGGTGTGTCCTGGAAGGGTCTATCTTCTCTCTGACCCCTTCCTTTCTTTGTCTTGCTCTCTGCTTCCTGGCCAAAATGAGATGAACATCTTTCCTCCTCCATGCCCTTCCACCATGATGTTTCTGCCTCACCACAGATCCAAAGCAAAGGATCCAGCTGAGTAGACTAAAACCTCTGAAACTGAGCCAAAATAAGCCTTTCCTCCTTTCAGTCGTCAATCTCAGGTATCTGTCACAGTGATGGAAAGCTGACTATCAGCCATTATTATGCCACTTTATGAGAGTAAAAGAAAATACAGAAAGGAAATCTCTTTGAAAGAGTATTTATCCATAAATGTGGGAGAAATACTTCCATACAGCTCTTTTCTTTCCACTTGCCTCTGCTTAAATCTACCTCCATGGGAGAAGATCATTCACTAAGTAGTATTTGGCATATGTATAGACCAATGAATTAAAAATCTGGTAGTTATGCTCTATTCTCTTATGACAGTTGGGCAGAATGAGGGACTATGAGCAGTTCTTGCTATTTCTGGTCTTTTACTTTCTTAATTTTACCATGGAAAGTAGTAATTGGGCCAGGCCCCATTCTATAAACCCAGCTGACTCTTGATGCCATTTCTTCTTGTAGCACATACACACATGTCAATCCTGTTTAGTTGAATTAGAAACTGTCAAGTTGTTGAAGGAACATTGGTAGGAACTTATTTTTCCTCATATGAGTAAACCTTTTCATAGAGAACATACATTGACACACATGCGAACATGAGCTAACCACAGCCACGCTTTGGTGTGCTCTACCATAATGTGGTAAAAGGGAAGAATTTCCTAATCCAACATGAGAGTAGAAGATTCTGTTTTTCACTGATATAGGCACATGTGATGCAGGCTGATTGCAGAGAAGAGGGAAGTTGTTATTTTAACAGCCTGAAAGTTCTAGAGGAAACTGAAGCAACATTATGGTTTTTATAGGTGTAATAAGCTTTTCCTATTGCCTTAGGCAACCCTGAAGGTCGTGGTGTTTGCTTGGGCATAAGAAGATCAATTTCACAAATGTCGTCTCCTACCTGGAAACAAAGTTTAGTTTCTTAGGAGTGGATGGACATGGAGGTTCTAGGCTATTTTCTGTAACTCAATATTATAGTGAAATTATGGATTAAATTGTGGCCTCTTATACTATTTTAGGAGGCAGTATGGGAGAATGTTAACACAGGCCCTGGATTTAAATCCTGGGTTCAGATCTGAGATATGCAATTATTAGCTTTTTTACTTATTTTCTTTTTTACTCTGTTGAACAGTGTTCTCTTAAAAAAAAAAAAAGTGGAGGGGGAATAATAATGGAACCTTTCTCATAGATTCATTTGCAGGGTCAAATAAGTTAATTATGTTAGATGCTTAGAATGAATCCTGAGATACAGTGAATTACCAAAAATTTTAGTTATTACCAGCATTACTGATTTATTAACAAAACTATACTTTGGTCCTTATTTGTTACTTTTCACATGTGGATTTCTCTTGGCAATGTCTTCGAAAAAATTAGTGATTGGCAGGACAAGATTTGGGAAATTTGGGATCTCTGGAAGACAGTTTAGTAATTTCTAACTTAATTCCTGAAAGAACTATAGTAGTTTTTTCAATTAGTAATGTGAAGAATACTTGCATCACCCCTGAAACTTAGCATAATGCTTTGCATATGGTTAGTGTAAAATAATTACCTGGAATGAGTGGGGATTGAATCTGAGAACCCTTTCTGTTTATGGAGAATGAACTATGACATAGAGCAGTGTGAGATTAGTCAAAGGCTACACTGCTAGATAGTAACACACACTGAGATCAGAAGCCACTGCTCTGATGGAATCTCAGTTTATTATTATTTTTAATCATTTCTTTGATGTATTCTTTTGTGTTACCTTAAAACTACAACTCTTCCCAAGAGAAGTAAAAATCCTACTTGCAAAGCTACTGGAGCTGAGAAATCAAAAGACAGCTTTGAGACACTGAGTATTGTGTGAAATCAAATTCTACACTGGATGCTAGAAATCAGAGGTAAGAGGCAGCTCTTCTGAATGAAGCATCCACTGAAACAATAGTGCCAGTTCCTAACACGAGGATGTTGTATGCATGTATATTGATTCTTACTGATTTAATCTTGATTTCTTGCATGTTTAAGGATTCTAAGAAATCATGGGAATGGCTATACCAAGCACAGAGGGAGTTCGTTTTGATTACAGCACTCATAGCCTGAATCCTTCAGCAGGATTTGCTCAGGTAGATACCCTGAAATTTGACCTAATTTTTAAGAAGAACTTTTCTAAAATAATATTAGAAAAATACAGTAGGTTTACTTAGAATAAAACAAATATCTGGTTAAATAATATTATATACATAATAATAAATTCTAAGAAACTTTAGCAATGTAGCTTAATTTCAATTTTAAAGTAAGCATATTTTTCAAATTCACAGGGCCCAAAATGAGCAACAAAATTATCTAGCCCTTCTCTTATAAGATGTTACAGTGAAACTATTTGAATTAAAAATCTGGAATATGAATTGCCTGCCCCATCAAATATTGAAAATTTCATCATGATTTCAGTAAACCCTGAGAGTAGGACTTGAAGCATCGATGTGTTAAATTGCATTTTAATAGGATATAATTTCAAGATAGAAATGTCTATGCGATTTTTATGTTTAATACTACTACACAAACTCCTCCAGAGCATGAGACATTGTTCACTCACTTAAACAACATGTTATGGGT
Organism: Graphiurus murinus; assembly: GCA_004027655.1. Lineage (NCBI taxonomy): Eukaryota > Metazoa > Chordata > Mammalia > Rodentia > Gliridae > Graphiurus > Graphiurus murinus. Next base: position 57,995 of record PVLC010004281.1, read on the forward strand.
GTCTGACCTTGCCAAGTCTGTGTATGGAGATAAAAAGACAAGTAGATCCCAAATTCTTCCCTCTGTCAGGATGGCAAGATAGGCAAGTAAGACAATAAATACATCTAACACGGTATTATTGCCATAATAGTGGAGGTAAGTGCAAGATTACTATGGAAACAGAAAGACATCAATGAGAAAGTATTTCTTGAACACAAAGCACTGACTACAACACTGTGTACAAATGTTTGTTGAATTAAATGCCCTCTATTTTCTTCTGTAGTGATTATCTTAAGTACTTTGTGCCTAATACTATATCTCTAAATATTTACCTTAAAATGATTCCTAGGATATGCACAGGGCAATCTAATGATGTCTGCTTTTGTTTGTTTGTTTGTTTTGGTATGGGAGACAGGACTCAGGGGCATTATACTTCTGAGCTAAACTCCCAGTCCTATTTTATTTTTTATTTTAAAACAGGGTCTCACTAAGTTCCTGAGAAACCTTGCTAAGTTGCTGAGGCTGGTCTTGAAACTGCCATCCTCCTGTCTCAGTCTCCCAAGTACTGGGATTACAGGCATGCACCATCATATCTGGCTGTAATGATGTCGTTAACTGGGACTCAGAAAGACTCTAGAAGAGTAGGATTGAGTTGGGAAAGAGGCCTGACCTGTGATCCCATTCCTTATGTGTCATCCATTCAGTAAAGGCCACTGAGCACAAGGTTGAGGTCTTGGCATTTGGAGCTTGAAGAAATGTGGATAGGTATTGACTTTGTGCCCTCAGGAAAATTAGTAAATTTTTTATATCTTTTTATTCATTTGCACAATTGTAGATAAAATATAGTATTTAGCTTTATAGGGTTGTGGTAAGAAATTAATGGATATCTTCATAGAAAACACTTAGAGTAGTTTCTGGTACATAAAACCTCAATGAGTGATAACTATATTAGTATTATAACAAAACCAAATAACGAGATTTTGGCCTGACATTCTTCATGCTAGTGATGAACAATTAAATGCTGTGGAACCTGACTAGTTCACTTTTCTGACCAACTGCAAAGATTTGGTTAAAATGAAATTGGGTTTATTTGATGTAAGTGGAACTCAATGAAGTACATAATATGAAGAGGAAGATCAGGTGAACAATACACTTTTTTCATAATGATAAACCATGGGGTAAAGATTCTAAAAGCAGCAGGCAAAAGTAGAGCTTAGATATGCAGGTAATTGCTCCCATCTCTGACATCCTTCTGGATTGGAGTGACAGGGGAGTAATGGGTGGATCTAAGGGAGGGTGTACCTCCTCTCTTGAAGTAAATTTGAATTAAAACTTTAATCAAAAGTCAAGTCAGAATGGGATAGGCTTGTTATGACTGAGATGAGGAGATTAAGAATAGAAACTGGATTTTTATGTATTTGTGAAGCAGATATCAATACTCTGCATTAGTGGATTTCAGTTGAGTATAAGGTTATGGGAAAAAAATAAGAGTGGTTGGAGCTGCTGAGATTGAGGAAATGCTTGTCAGGTGGCTCAATACAAGGAAAATATTATATGCCTAACATTCTGTGGAGATTTAATCTATTGCTTATGAGCAACAAATTTTACTTTATTTTTCTGATATTCAGTTTCCTCCTCTGTAAAGTGGGTATGATGTCTCCTACTTCCAAGGTTGTTATGAGGAATAAGTGTGCCATTCTATGCAACAAACACTAGTTCCTGTTATGTACCAGGTCTCTTCCTGGATCTGGGGATTTCGGGGGACTTGCTCCTGTCATGTGGAAGCCTGCTGGAGGACAGTGTGTGTGTGAGTCACTACTGGAAGGTTCTGCTTTCTTCTGCCTGCCATGTTGCTTTCTGTGGTTCCAGAACTGGCAAGCTAGTCTTCTCTTTAGCTCCTGTTGAGCAGATAATAAAATTCTCTTTTGGTGGTGTTGTTGGAAGCTTTGCTCCAGACAATAGAAAGGAAAACCTGAAGACATTTCCAGCATTGCCTTCTCTCATATTAAATCTCCCAATGCACTTTATCATTTTTTGTATGTAATTTTTAAAGGTAAATTTTAAACGACTAAATTAGATTTTTCAATGGGGAGGAGGATAAGAAGAAGAAAACAGAAACAAATGGGTGCAGGTTGAGAAGGGAGAGGAACTTGATTATCTCCAAATTGCAGCCTCTGCTGATGCAGACAAATGGTAGCCATGGATGTGCCCCGTGTTTTGTGGACCCCTGGAGCGCTGCCAGCTCCTTTCCACCTTAATATTTAATAGGTGTTTGTACAGAAAGACCGTGGAAGTATGAGAGATGTGAATTGCTAATTTTTCTTTTTTTAATTTAGCAGGCTGTTTGTCATAAAATAAAAAATGTTTGGTTAGGTTGAAATTTTAATGTTGAGCTATTAAAATTTTTTTTTCCTGAGTGATAATTTTTTTCTGTGAAAAGTTAGCAATAAATACTTTGTCTTTGCACTGTGCTTCTCTCTAGAGAGATCAAAGTCCCGATCAGAAACTCACGGGGATCTGGGAAGAATTCCAGAGTCTTCTGTACCTGGCTCAGCTCTTTTGGAAATGCTGTTCCTAGCAGTGGGTGTGAGCTGTGGGGAAACTGTCTCTTTTATGTACCATCAGCTTCTTGAAGTTCTCAGTTATTGACCGATGTGGTGAGCATCTCAAGTCCTGAAGGCTTATGGCCCTTCTGCTTCTATCACAACCACTGAATGATTTTTTTCCATGTGTTCTTTATATTTCATTTGAAAATCAATTTTAGTATGGGGAGAGTTATACAAAATATCTGTTCAGAAACACCAAATAAAACAGCTTCTAGTAACTTCTAAAGGATTACAGCAGAAAGAGAAGAGATACCTGATGGTAAACAGTGATGAATGTATTTTAGTAGAGAATTCCTCCATTTGGGACATTTTACGACCACTCATAGTCTGTGTTCTTTTAACACAACCTGCTATTCCCTCTGCTTTTAATGGGTTTCCACTTTTTTATGTTGTGAACTTTTTTTATTATTTATTTATTTATTTATTTATTTATTTATTTATTGCAGTACTGGGGATTGAACTCAGGGGCATTCTACCTCCGAGGTATACCCCCAGCCCTAGTTTTAATTCTTTATTTTGAAACAGGGTCTCACTAAGTTGCGGAGTGCCTCACTAGGTAGCTGAGGCTGGCCATGAACCCGGATCCTCCAGTCTCAGCCTCCCAAATGCTTTATTTTCTTTTTGTCTATTCAAAAGTAACCTCCTCTAAGAGGTTTTTCCAGACTGAACCACGAGGCTCAATATGTCATATTTAATCCAGCCTAAATGTGTGCTCAAGCCTTGTGGTACTTACCCCTGGTACTGTAATTATATGCATACACGTTTATCTCTCTCACCATGCTATGAATTCTTTTAGGAAAGATCATCTGTCTTATTGTTTTCTGAATCTTTATTATATAATGTAGTGCCAGACACATACAAAGTGTTCATAAGCATTTGTAGAGAGAATACTTTTAATAAATTACTGAAAGTTTCTACAAGATCTAAAACTACAACAGATGTTTCATTTCAAATAGGCTCCTCCTTCCTTCTACCAAATCAGTATCACATCAGGAGTGGTTCTATTTTTGATGCTTTAAAAATAATTAAACCATTTCCTGGATTAAATTTGAATGAGCATTTGAGAAAGGAATAGAAAAAGAGAAATAACCTGTAAAAATAAAAATTAGATAAGAAATAATTATGGAACATAATTAACTCTATAAAGTGAATTTGCTTTAATAAAGTGAAACATTTTAGGAGCTTAAACAGAAAGACAATACTTACTTATGAAAGACAATGAGGTGTTTCAATTTCTGGAAACTTTTACCGATATGTTAAATGTGATTCTTTGCAATATAACCCCTGAAGCAATAGAGTCACTTGTTTGTTCTCATGTGCTACATTCAACTCTTCATTTTATATCTTGTTTTCTCTGCTTGAATTTTTATAGCACATGGTCCAATCTTCAAAAAATGAGAGCAACCCTCCCATTCCTTCTTGCTCTGTAGAGCCTTGAGGCAGTTTTTCAACAAAATAGTTCAGTGAATTGCTGTAGACCACAGGGTAAGTAAGCTGTAATGACGGAAGAGTTTTCTTCTCTTCTATGCAATGTCTGCTCTATGAAGATTAAAATGTTCTATCCTTAGACCACATATTTCATAATGGTCCATAAAAGAGTATAGATTTTCTAAAGTAGCATGACCATTCACAAATAAATGAACATATACATAAACTATAGGTACTTAAAACAACATATCTGGAGTGAAGAGCCTTAAAAATACTCCTTTCCCCAATTTCATTCCTGAGAGTTTAAAAAAAAATAAAGATAAATACAAACATCTATGCTAAAGAACTCTACATCATTGTTTATCTTAGTAAAAAAAAAACTATTTTATTCAATAGCAGACGGGTTAAATAACAATACATCTGTATGAGAAAATATAAAGCAAAAATTCAGATTTTGGAAGATTTTTATAAATGTATTGGAGAATGGCCATACTGTAACAATATATAAAGAGAAGAACAAACTAATATATAAAAAATGAAATTAAGTTTTTAGCAAAAGCTATACATATGAACATATATTAAGTAAAAACCAAGAAAGTAAAAAAATAAAAACAAGTAGGTGCTTTTTACATTTTTTGTTATCCTATAGTAAGAATAGGTATAGTAAAAGATTTTTGACAGGCACCACCTTATAGATGAAGCATGATCTATTGGGATCTTACTGTAGGAAGTTATTTTTCAGAATAGATGCAATACATGATATTGTTGTAAGTGATTTCTTGCTGCATGAAATACTGGGAAATGCAGCTAGATTTCATTTGATGATCATGGGCTCTGTAACAGAATGACATGGAAGTAGGGAAACTTTAAAATGAAAACATTAGAATCTTTAGGGGAGTAAAGGAAAGGATCTAACTGAGGGTGATGAGATGGGGAGGAAGACTTGAAGAGGGGAACAACTGGGTCATAGTGGGGTGGGAACTGGGGGAGGACTCAAAAAATACAGTGTGCATGTATGCCTCTATCACCCTGAACTTCATCAAGATGTATGATTACAATGCACCAATTAAAAAAAAAAGGAACATCCTGCTTGGAAATTATCTTTTATCTCTGTCCTGTTGAAAAAGTATATTTAGGGATGTGGATGTGGATGTAGATATTTAATTTCAGGTAGAAAGAATAAGTTATGTGCTCAGAGCCCACTGGAGATGGAGAAGATCATTGAAATAGTTTTACTGGTAGTATAATTATCAGTTTGATAGTATAATTACCTGTTAGATAGATATAGAGATTTTTTTTAACTCATGAAGAAATGGAATGGAATGAAGAAATTCCATAGGGAGAAATGGAATTAACAGACATAATTTTTATTGAGAAAAATATTTGGATTATTATAAAGACATAATCAGTATTTCTTTCTCCAGAACAGTATCCACTGCTTAGAAAGCTTGAATTATCATTACCCATCCAATTTTGCATGATAGTACTTCCAGATTTTTTATCTAGATTTTATATCTTAGGTTTTATTATAGTCAGATTGATCCCAAATTTTGTCAAGTTATTTGTTCAGAGTGGCCCCTTTTAATCTTTTTCATTCAATTGATTTATTATTAAAAACTTAATAATTAACTCAGTGAGAGCCTAAATGGAAAATTCTTTCAGATTTTGATTTTAATTGTCTTTATTTTACCCTTACTCTTGAATATGTGAAACAAAATATGTATGTATGGCCAAAATAGATTATTGTAAACATAAGAAACTTTATGTAAGCTGCATGGTAACCACAACAAAAATGCCTAGAGAATAAACACAAAGGAAAATGAGAAAGAAATCAAAGCATGGCATTCCAAAAATATCAATGAAACATAAACGAAGACAGCAATAGAGGAGGAGAGGGAAAAAAGAGCTAGAGAGTAAAAACAATTAACAAAGTGGTAACCATAAGTCCTTCCGTGTCAATACTAACTTTAAATATAAATGAATTAAATACCCAAATCAAAAGATATAGAGGGGCTGAATGATTAAAATAAAAAAGATTCAACTATCTTCTATGAGAGACTCACTTTATATTTATAGATACGCTGAATGACAGGATGGAAAAATATATTTCATGCAAAAAGTAACCAATGGGAGCAGGGGTAGTCACATTTATATCAGACAAAATATAATTTAAGTAAAAAGCTGTCAAGAGTCAAGAAAATGACATTGTATAATGATAAAAGGACATTACATAATGATTAACCAGGAAGATAGAACACTTTTATAAATATGTATGCACCCAGTGTCAAAGCACCCAGATATATAAAGCAATCTTGACATAACTAAAGGAATAAACAGTCACACTATCATAATTTTAATTACCGAGATGTTAATACTCACTTTCAATAATGGATAGAACATACAGTCAGAAGATCATTAAAGATACTGAGAACTTGAATAGCATTGTAGCATTGTAGACCAAATGGACCTATGAGACATATACAGGGCATTCCACCTAACAGCCTCAGAATACAGTTTTCTCAAGCACACAAGAAAAATTTTCCAGGATACATATATGTTGAGTCACAAAACAAGTCTAAACTAACTTGAAAAGGCTGAAATCACACCAAGTATATATTTCCTAATTACAACAGAATGAAACTACAAAGTAATGACAGACACTGGAAAATCTGCCAATATGTGAAAATTAAACCACACGATCTTGAACAACCAATGGGTCAAAGAAGAAATAAAAATGTAACTTAGAAAACATCTTGAGACAAATAAACATAAATGTGCAATGTATCAAATCTTAGGAGACTCAGCAAAAGTAGTTGTGTTAGTCACCTTCATGTCAGTGTGGTCAAAATGTATGACAAAAATGACTTAGAGGACAGATTTATTTTGGCTGATGGTTCCAATTCTTGGTTAGCTGGTTCTATTGTTTGGGGTATGAGATAAGGCAGAAAATCATGGCAGAAGGCATGGTAGAGGAAAGCTGCTCAGCTCATGATAGCTGGGAAGGTGAGAGAGTGCAAGATAGAGAGAGAGAGAGAGAGAGAGAGAGAGAGAGAGAGAGAGAGAGAGAGAGAGAGAGAGGGGTGACAAGCTATAATCCCCAAAGACTCACTCTCAGTGACCTAATTCTTCCCATCATGCCTCACTTGACTATTTCTACCTCTTCCCAGCACTCCATTTAAATTATTAATCCATCAAATGGATTAATATACTGATGAACTTAGAAAATTCATAATCCAATCACTTCCCCCAAAGCCCCATAGTTAGACATTGCTGCATTGGGAACCAAATCTTCAACATAAGGTCTTTTAGGGGACCTGCCAGATTCCTATTGTCTTGGTGAATTCATTCTGGCTTTCTTCTCTCCATACTGATCTCCTTAACAAGCAGTTGATTGGTCATTTTCAGAAAAACTGGGTCACCAGAGATAAGAGACAGTGGCCTGAGATAGGAAAAGCAGGTTACTTTATTAACTAGTGAAGTCTTAGCAAGCAAAGCTTTGGGTCTGAGCCCTGAATACTGAACATACCAGCTCTTTTATACATTTGATCATCTAATGTTGGAAAGGGAGGGGTAAGTGTTAGACATGTGTTTCCTACTGTAAGCATGATGATGGAAGCAGACCAAGCAATTTATCATTATGTTAATCATTATATTTTTTCTTTTATAACTGTTTTATTTATATTTGAGATAGCCTGTTCTGGGTCATACTCAAGCTGTATAGGGTGCTCTGCTTTGTTTATATCTGAGGGAGACTGTGAAGAATCTTTGTTCTTTTCATTTTTCTTTTAGCCAAAAATAGTTTTAAGGACAAAGCTAGGAGTCCTGCCTTAGTCACGCCCTGGTATTCTCTCCATAACATACTTCTTAAAAATTCTTTACAATCTAGTCAGACTGATGATCTTCCAGATCTTTAAATTCTGCTTCATCTTTGAATATGAATTCTATCTTTATTCATTTCTTTTTTTCTTGCATTTTTTACAGTTTTCTTGCATTCTTTCATTTTCATGAAGTCTGGAAACTGGAAGAAAGGTCATCCATATCACAATGTGGTAAAGTAGGTGGCTGAATTATGTCCATGTCTTAATACTCTGTGGAAGGAATAATTTAAGAGTGATAAACTAGAGCATTTGTCAGAATAAATTCCTAAGTGAAGTTTTAAAGTTGCTGAGTGGCTTATTTTAACTACTTCCAGTAAAATGCATTCTTTATAATAGCCAACATTGGAATTAATCTACATTCCCATCTACTGACTGGGCATAGTAGAACATGCCTATAACCCCAGCTATTCAGGAGGCAGATCCAGGAGGATCACAAATTTGATGCTAGAATAAGCAACTTAGTAAGACCTTTTCTCAAAATTAAAAAAGAAAAAGAAGAAAAAGGGAAAAAAAGGACCAGGGATTTAGGGTTGTTCCTCAGTGATACTGTGCTCCTAGGTTCAATCCCTATTTTCAAATTTTGTTTTCCATCAACTGATGAATGGATAAAGAAAATATATTGAGATGTAAGAAGTGTGAAATTTTATTTGTGACAACATGGGTGGACATGCATGGAGGACATTTATGCATAGACACATATGTTGCATAATCTTACTCGTAAGTGGAATCTAAAAATGTTGATCCTAAGCTGGAGATTTATGTAGCTCAGTGGTAGAATACTTGCCTAGCATTCAAGTTGTGGTTCAAACCACAGTACAGGAAAAAGAAAAAAACCCTATAGAGGTGGGATATTGGCTACCCTCTAGGCATAGCTTCCCAAGTAGGCAATACTCTCTGTTGGGGGATGCTGGACTGATCCAGGGGGATGATAGTAGTCTCAAGTTTGAGTGAAAATAGAGGGTGGTGGAAGCAATAAGGAAGGTGCTGTATGATATTATTTTCCCAAAAAGGGAGTGGTAATCTATGTGAGTCTAGAAACTGTGGAAGAGGGAGATCAGTTAATGAGTATGATGTTATTTTTGATAGGAAGAATAAGTTGTAGTGTTCTATGGCACAACAGGGTGAATATAATTAACAATAATAAATTAAAAATCTCAAAATGTAAAAATTTTAATGTACTCAGCATAGAAATATGATAAAAGTCTAAGGTAATATATATGTTAATTATCCTCAGTTGATCACTACCCAATATGTACATTAATAAAACATAACATTGTATCATAAATAGGTGCAAATATTTTATGTCAATAAAAATGTGAAAAAGGAAATAAAAGTAAAAATATTTAGAGGACATATTGCCAGACAGCAGGATTTTAATACAAAGCTACAATGATCAAGGCAGAATTGTATTGGTATAAGTACAGAACATAGCTTGAAAAACATTTTTTTTTTTTGTAGTACTGGAGATTAAAGCCAAAGGCATTCTACCTCCAAGCTACAATCCCAGCCCTTCTAAATTTTTTGTGTTTTTTTTTGAAACGGGGTCTCACTAGGTTGATGAGAGTCTCACTAAGTTGCTGAGGCTGGTCTTGAATCTGTAATCCTCCTGTCTCAGCCTCCCATGTACTGTGTTTACAGGTATACACCAACACACTCAGTGAAAACTTTTGATGAATGTATACATTCATATAATGTAGGTCTTTATCACTGATTAAAATATAAAATACTTATCTTCCCAGAAAGTTTTGCCTTGCTGCTTTTCAGTAAATTCTCACTCTTTCCCCAGAGACAACCATTGTTATGAATTGTATGACCACAGGTTACTTTTTTGTCCTTGAACATTGTATAAATGAAATAAAACTGTGAGTACTTTTTTGAGTCTGGTTTCTTACACTCAAAATAATATCTGAGGGATTTATTCATGCTGTCAAGTTTCTCAGTAGGGTTTTATTTATGTGGTTTTTATTTTTGTTTTTTAACATGCTAGAAATTGTGAATATAACATAAACACTATTTGTTTTTCTATTATCCTCTAGATGGGCATTTGGGTTCTTTTTAGTTTAGTCTAATATAAATAAATCTGCTATGTAAATTTATATACAAGTTTTCTCATGGGCATATGTTTTTCTTTTTCTTGGGTAAATGCCTAGGAATTGCTAGGATGTGAGTCAAGTATATGTTTATTTATATTTTATACTTCTATTGGTGCATTGTAGTCTCACATCATAATGTCGTTGATAACATGCACACACTATAAAACACTTTTCCAAACTGGTTGTACCATTTTGATATCCCACCAGTTCTGAGAGTATTATTTGTTTCACATCCTTCCAAGAATTTGGTGTTTTCAGTCTTTTAAATGTTTTTAAGATGTCATTCCTTGATGCCTATTAATGATTACCACTTTTCAATGTGCTTATTGATCATCTCATTATCTTTTATAAAAAGTCGTGTTGAGTTAATTATATTTTTATTTTTCATTTTGTTGGTACTTTCCATATTTAGGAATACTTTATATATTCTAGATATGAACCCTTGATCAAGTGTATATTAGAATGTTTTCTTATTATCTTTGAACTGCCTATATGTTTTAAAATAAATGTGTCAATATTGTTTCTAACATATTAATGATGTAATCACCAAGAATTTTAACTTGTTAATATAATTTTTTTTTTTTTTTTTTTTTTTTTGCGGTACTGGGGATTGAACTCAGGGGCATTCACCTCCGAGCTATACCCCCAGCCCTATTTTTTATTCTTTATTTTGAAACCGAGTCTCACTAAGTTGCGGAGTGGCTCACTAGGTAGCTGAGGCTGGCCGCGAACCCGGATCCTCGGTCTCAGCCTCCCGAATGCTGGGATTACAAGCATGCGCCACCATACCCGGCTAATATAAAATTTTTTAATGTGCTTTTATTGGAGAATTATTGTCTCACATTATAATGTAAATCATGTTGACATTGACAATTCAGAGGCTTATATTTTCTTTTTTTTTTTTGCGGTACTAGGGATTGAACTCAGGGGCATTCTACCTCCAAGCTATACCCCCAGCCCTATTTTTTATTTTTTATTTTGAAACTGAGTCTCACACTAAGTTGTGGAGTGCTTCACTAGATAGCTGAGGCTGGCCGTGAACCCAGATCCTCTGGTCTCAGCCTCCTGAATGCTGGGATTACAAGCATGCGCCACCACGCCCGGCTCAGAGGCTTATGTTTTCTACTGGACAAAATTCACTTACATTATTATGAACAGAGATCATTTTATTACTAGGAACCATTTGCATGGCTATACATTTTTTGCAACTGAATCGTAAATTCTATAGAGTTGTAGAATTTACCCATCAACAGTAAGTTAATGAAATTTGCATGCCCCTAGAATCAGATAACTCCTAGGAGATCCATTAGACAATGCCTAGAACTCCATTAAAAGGATACCATACAGTTATACCCTTTTTATCTATTTCCAAATCTTAGATTTTTTCCTCAACAATATTTTTATTTCTTTTTCTTTTTTATTTTTAATTTAAATAGTTAATTTTTGTTAATGTTAGGAACATTTTATCAGTGAATTCAAACAATTTTGTAATAGCAAATGATAAGTTAAAAGTAGATCTAGAAAAGTTAATGTCATGGGTTGGCATGATATCTCTTGTGGATCATTGGCCTCTGTGGTGAAAAGAATTTCAACATGTGCCAATCAGGGACAAAGGCAGGAGTTTTATTTAGGAAAGTAAGAGACTGAGGGAGAAGGCAAGTGAGGTGAGATCATCTGGGTGAAGAGGGTCTTTGCAGCTTTTGCAGTTCTTTTATAGAACCCCCAAGAAGGTGTGGGAACAGTGGAAGTCTGGACCTCAGGTTTCTTAGCAACAATGGGTGGTGACTGGCTGAGGTCTGACCTTTGTCCTTCTCATGGATCCTTTGCTTACTAAGCATCTCAGGAATCTCAGGTGGCCAGAGGGACCACGGAGATTAAGGATGTGTGGGCTCATAGAGGATTCTGCCCAAGGCCCAATACACCTTATAGGGTGGAATTAGAGATTATGAACTTTTCAGATTTTAAAACTATATGTTTTTCTTTCCTTCCCAATTTGTCTTCTTTCTACCAAATTTTTATTTCTTGTATTCTACCTCAGTTAACACACAACATTATCATCAAATTTCAGGGGGAAAAGGTAGTTCATTGGAATGTCACCAATCTTTTTAACCAAACAATGTTGAAATAAGCAACTTTTGGATAGAAAAGTGTCTGGTTCTCATATTTCAAATATAGAAGTATTTTAAAAGAGAAATTTTTAAAAATCTACTTAGATGGCATTACTATAAAAGGTAGTTCATGGGTTGCAGAATGCAGCTATTGAAAACAATGATAAATGTAAGAAGAAATTAGCTTTCCATATGAAAGGCAATCAATGATCACATAGATTTAATATGATTATGGTGGTTAAAGCAAAAATATAAAGTATAGATATTTTCAGTTTCTTATTTGGCACATGTATTAAATTTTCAAACATTGAACAACTTAAAACCAACTAATACAATAATAAAATTCCTAAAGCTTAGTTAACTATTAACATCTTAAACACCTAAGTTGCATTTGAATTCTGTAATCAAGATTATCTCTATACTGTATCAGCTGGTCAAAGCACTATCTTTTCTAGGATTCCTCAGAATTCTTAAGTATTTTAAAGTTAACTCATGCTGAACCCCACAATTCCTTCCTGAATTCAGTAGATCTTTTGAACAGGCTTTCATTTAAGACAACATAAACATATACTCACCAAAATTTTGAAAAGAATGGAAGGCCTTCATACATACCAGTTTTTAACTTTATCCCATTGTTAATTTTCTGCAGAGTTGTTTTTTCTTGACTTATTTTTTCAACTCTTTTCATTTTGTTTTTCATTTCTTTCTATGTACTTCCACCCTTCCAACTGCAGCTGATCCACCTTTTCATTTAGGCTTTCATCTAGAGGTATGTTTTCACACATGACAGGATTGAATTTAAAGTAGGTGTTGGAAGGAAATAGACTGTCAAGCATTATATGGATTTCTTCTGTATCTGTAGTGCTGTTGATACATTAGAAAGTTTGGTTTTCAAGCTTGTGTACAATGTGGTGTTCTTCACATCACTATCATAATGTCCAGTGCCCAGGGATACTATGCACTCTAATGGGACATCTACAAAGACACAGACATTTACATTCATGCATTGCTAAGGCTGAAGGGTTATTCAGAAGTAAACCTCCATCCTGATGGAGATCATTTCCCAATGCATATTCTGCAAAGTAACCTGGAGCAGCAGATGAGGCTCTAATGGCCTGCCACATTTTATACTGATAGCCTCCCAAATAATGAGAATGACCATAGTTTCTGAACATAGAAGTTTTAGGTGTTATCCCTCTGTTTGCTATGGTACTCATAGCAGCTACCTTAGGACATGTGGACTTTCTTGCTGCTTTAGTCATTAATACAGAACCCTTTCTGTCCCTAAGAATCTTCCCATGCTTGACTGTCATAAAATGCATGGTTCCAACTCATTTTAACAGTTCCAATAATGATATTTTGTAAAAACACATAAAGTTCCTCACATTCATCTAATGGTGTGCAAAATAATCCCAACATGAGAACTAATATGGCACCTGTGCTTACACCACAAATGTAATCAAAGAGCTGATGAACTGGCTTCTGAGTAAGTTCAATTAATTTCTACTGTGTCTGAAGAGCAACTACACCTCTTGTTCTTCCACCATCAATTGTCAGGATTCAGATACCTCTTTCTCTCACTGGACTCCCATAGCCAATTAAGGCCAAAATTTCTCTAACTGCAGCCTTAACAATTTCATCCTTATTATCATCTCGGCCATAATAAATATGAAATAATTTTTTTCCTTGAAAGCCACTCCTTTACCTTCAGGAAACTCTAGAAGATGAAAAGTCAGTTCTTCTACCCTTGTAATGCAGAGCTCTGGGTTAGTTGTTCTTAATGCTTGACTAATATTTGGGTTCAATTATCAATACTGACTCTTGCAATAATCTTTTCTCACTGAAGAGATAAGCTCTGTTTCTCCTCTGCATTTTTGTCCTTGCTGATAGCCTGCTCAGTTTTAGTAGTTTTAGTAGCATCTTCCTGTTCTTCTGACTGACTCTTGGAATCCTATGCCACGGACTGACTGTCCACATGATTGCAATCAGCAGACAAGCAATGGTGTTCCTGGGTAATCAAAGTTCACCCAACTGGGCCACAAGCTCAGAACATATTAATCTATGGCCTTGCTGAGCTTATACCCAGTGTTTTCAAAGGCTGGAGGTCTGTGCTCTGTAGAGTTTCATGAGATTGCCACCTGTAGAACAGTGGTAGTATCTTTGGGGCATTAAATCACAGCCCACAGGATGCAGGCTCTCAATGAAACATTTTAGTCTCTGGACCTGCTGAGTTTGGGCCTGGAGAACATGGTAGACTGCAGCAAATCAGAGACCCTATTTTCTTGCACTAAGAACTATATCTCATTAAAGAGGCTCTGGGGGACAGACAAAAAGGTCTGATTATACTTGTAGAGACAAATATATACCCCCAGCATAGACCTTATTATATAATGATAGCAAATAGAAATAGGGCTTTCACCCAAAGAGGAAGAGGTGCTAAGACAACAGAGATACAAACCTGAGAACACTGAAAACATGAGAATCAAGATCAACAATAAACTTGTTGTTTACTGTTGAGATGATAAATATCTCAAAAACACGGAGAACATCAATACTGAGCTTCAGAAAAATCCAGGAGAATTCGGAATGTTTATTTTAATATGATCAAAGGCCTCAGAAATGAAATCAGAGAAATTTTTATAGGAAATGACAGAGAAATTGAGGCCCTAAGTAAAAACCAAAAAGAGGCTTTGAGCTAAATGAAATCAATATATGAACTAAAGACTTCAATAGAAACCACCTCTGGCAGTCTAGACCACATGGAAAACAGAGTATTACTCTTGGAAGACAGTTCATTCAAAATTGAAAACACAATCAACAATATTGAGAAGACAATATGACAACATGACCTGAACATTCAAGAAATATGGGATAATATGAAAAGATATAACTTACAAATAATGGACATTGAAGAAGGTGTAGAAACATATATCAGGAGTGTCATAAAACTCCTTAGATAAATAATATCAGAGAATTTCCCAAATACAGAAAAAGACTTGGACATCTACGTACAGGAGACATTCAGAACACCAGCAAGACAAGATAAAAGAACTTCCCAACTCCTTCAAAACGACTGACATAGAAGCCAAGGAAAATCTGAAAAGCAGTGAGAACAAAAGAATGGGTGACATTTAGGGGCAAAACAATAAGAATCACTCCAGACTTTTCATGGCTTTCAGTCATAAAAGCCAGGAAGGGCTGGTATGATATACTCCAGACTCTGACAGAAACAACTTCCAACCAAGACTGCTAATCCAGCAAATATGTCATTCAAAATAGTATGATAGAGGACTAATATCTAGAATATGCAAAGAACTTAAAAGACTTAACACTACAAAAAACAAATAACCCAATCAAGTAATGGGAAATTGAACTAAATAGACACTTCACAAAGGAAGAAATACAAATGGCCAGTAAATACACAGAAATATGTTCAACATCATTAGCAATTAGGGAAATGCAAATAAAAACTATAATGAGATTCCATATAACCCAATCAGAATGGCAATCATCAAGAAATTAAACAACAATAAATGCTGGTGAGAATGTGGGGAAATAGGAACTCTTATTCACTATTGGTGAGATGGTAAATTAATACAGACACTGTGGAGATCAGTGTGAAAATTCCTAAGAAAATTGGGAATGGATCAACCATATGATCCAGCTATATCAGTCCTGGTTATCTTTCCAAAGGAACTGAAATCAGAAATATATAGTAATATATGCATAGTCATATTTATAGAAGCATAGTCAACAATAACCAAATTATGGAACCAACCTAGGTGTACATCAACAGATGAATGGATTTCAAAATTATGAACTATACACACAATGGAAGTTTACTCAGCAATCTAGGAGAACATAATAATGTCAATTTCAGGAAAAGAATGAACTTGGAGAACATTATTTTAAGTGAGATTAGTTAGTCATGGGAAGTGAAGGATTATATGTTTTCTCTCCTATGTGGAAGCTAGGGAGTAATCGGGATACCAGAGGGACTTCAGATAATGGAGGAGAGATTCCAGTGGATTCAGGTCTAGGAGAAGGTGAGGGGGGAGAGGGAGGATCAATGAAGCAATCATTTCCATTGACTATGTACATATGTGAGAATACCAATGTCATTTCAATATCCTGTATGGGGAAGGGGATAGAGGGAGGGAGCCAGGGGAAAGCCCACCAAGTGCTGTTGCATGTATGTCACTATCACACTGAACTACATTATGATATGAGACTATAATGTACCACTAAAAGTATAAAAATGCCATCATCTAAGCATCTAATAATTACCCAGTTGTTAACTCAATTTAATATTAGTCTAAGTTATGATACATCATGGATTTGAAAAATTATAGTTGAGTTGGTGCACTAGAAGACATATTTGTCAAAAAGTTATTTTAAAATTATGATTCAGTTTATTTGAACAAAAGTATATAAACATTATTTTAAACATTAAGCATTGGTCTGAATACTCTGAGAAACAGATGACAGGATAGGATTGGTCATAGAAAAAATTTATTGGGAACTCTTCCCTGTGGGGGGAAATATGATGAGGGAATGGTACAAGACTTGAAGAATGCCTGCTTGTGAAGGAAAGAGGCAATGAAGGAAAGGAGGAAGGAAGAAAGTAAAGGGTTTTTTACTACAGTGCAGTCTTGTGAATGTCTAGCAAGGCCAATGGAGAATTTACATGACAAAGTAGTCTATCATAGGAGCCCCAAATCCAGAGGAATGGTCTGGCCTAAGTACCTCTCCTGCAGTCATTGGTTGGGAGCAGCTAGGAGGAAGTGTGTCCCTGGCCAGGTGCAGTGCACAGCAGTATTCTGAGCACAGCAACTAGGGCTGTGCATCTGTTACAATCATGACAGTAGGAGATTTGAGTGGAGTATTTTCATGCCTGCCACGAGTCTATTCCTTGCATCACACAGACCTATTTTTCAACAGAAGTTCAGGCTTAGCTTCTTCATGATTTCTATCATCATGAAGGGAAATCTAGAAGATTAAGGAGATTAAGGAAATAAAGTATAGCTCTCATATCTGCAGTTAATATTAGGACTAAAACTGGCACTAATCCTTTTTAGTCTCCACTCTCCATTCCAAATTCCCCTCACCCTCAGGGATTGCCTTGTTAGATCTTGGCAGCTTCCCTGTAATGTGACCCAAATCTTCCTTTCAGAGGGAGGCTGAACTTTTGGTAATCATTTTTAGTTCAGGGTTGCTGCAAATGTAGATTTACAGTTATAGTCATATAAACAGTACCAGTCGGCATTCAAGTGAATCACCTGGGTTCTATGTGTATTCCTCTCTTGATTCCATTATGCACACCATCTCTACTCCTGTCGATCATAGTTAATTACCATGAACAACGTTGTGACTCCTTTTGTTGCCTGCTAGTCTCTGGACACAAGAAGCATTAAGTGCCTTGCAGCAGCTGAAACTTAAAGATCAACGGATCTTTGCTTTGTCAACTATGCTTTATACATTTTGAAATTGTGTTATTAGGTGTGCACACATTTCTAGAATTATTATGTTTTATTGATAAATTAACTTTTTATCACAAGGAAATGATCAATTATTCTCTTGCAATACATCTTGTCTTAAAGTGTATGTTGTAAGCTGGGCGTGGTGGCGCACACTTGTAATCCCAGCATTCGGGAGGCTGAGACCGGAGGATCCGGGTTCGTGGCCAGCCTCAGCTACCTAGCGAGGCACTCCACAACTTAGTGAGACCTGGTTTCAAAATAAAAGAATAAAAAAAAAATAGGGCTGGGGGTGTAGCTCGAAGGCAGCATACCCCTGAGTTCAATCCCCAGTATTGCAAAAAATAAATAAATAAATAAAAAAGTCTATGTTGTATTTTAAAATCTACATTATATAATATGGCTACTTCAGTTAACTTATAATTGTTTGCCTTGTAATCTTTCCTTGCTTTTTAATCTATTAGTATCTATAATCTTAAAGTATGCCCCTGTAAACAGTATCCGGATGGTTCTTGACTAATCTAGTCTGACCATGTTTGGCAACTGGCATTTTCTCCCATTTAAGTTTTACATACATAGTGCTATTATTTTGGCATAATTTATCATCCTACTATTTGCATTCTATCTGTAACACCAGATAGAATTTGAAACATTTAGATTTGAATATCCTGCCTTTTATTTTTAGAGAATTTTATTCCAGATACTATATAAAAGTGAGAAGTTAAAGTATAACATTGCTAGTTCTGTAGTCCAGGGAATGGACTCTCTTTTCTTTGTAATGTGATTAGGTTGAGGTCCTTATCATTCAGAGTCCTTTGCATATTATGTTGAGATGAGTCTAGTCACAGCTGTAATTGAATTGAGTTTATCTCCCTTTTATCTTATAAATATTTGAGCTGGGAGTAAGTTTTCTGTAACTTCCATTGTGTTGGTTAATCTTTGTATTCATCACTAATAGGACTCAGAAATCCCACCATCTTGAGAATGCACAGGATTAGGGTTTTAGTTCCTTTTATACTGCAGCTGTCTGCAAAAATTTGGGGGTATTGTTGGTAGGGAGAATTATCAGATCAGGAATTTGTGTGTATGTGTGTGTGTGTGTGTGTGTGTGTGTGTGTGTGTGTGTGTGTGTGTGTGTTTGGGCCATTTTTAAATTCCAATTCAGCCCACACTGTCCTTCAAGGTTTTTTTTGACCCTTCCTGTTCTCTATAAAATATTTGCATTGTTAGAGCTTCTCTCTTTAGTCTTCCATGCCTAGAACAGGTACCTTCCCCAAGGTATGGAAGGAAGGTGCCAGTTTATTGAGACTTTCTTGTAGCATCTGTCTTTAGTCACATAAAACATTATCACTTCTGTTTGGTCTAGAGTTCTCTTCTCATCGCAAAACCAAAGACTTCATCCTTTTCTCTCTAGAAGTCTAAATACTTTATGTTCTGCCTGGTATTTCTTGGTGTGTGAGCCTGAGAAATTTTAGGTTACCTTACTTCTCTCTGTTTCTGAAATAAGAATGGAAACTGTGGATTTGTCTTTACATTATGTCTTTTAGAAAGATGACATAATAGTATTTTAAAACATTGATGTGCATTATAGAATTATCTTAAGACTCTCTAAAAATGTAAATACCTTGACTCTATAGTGGAAGATTCAAACTCACTGAGTTTTGGGCTAATACCCAGGGAATATGTATTCCCCCAGAGATCCTCAAGGTGATTTTTGTTGCAACCAAAAACTTGAGAAGAATTGTAAATTACATGAATAGTGGCCTGAAAATTCAAATTTATCTACTCCTTTTCTTCAGTGTCCAGTAGAGTGTAAGTGAAACCTCAGTTTGTATTTTTTGAATGCATGAGTGCTTTCATTATGGCAACTTGGTTTTTCTTAAATCAGATATGATTTTGACATTTTATATGTCATTGAAATAACCCAAATGATAGCCATTTTTTTTTTGCAGTAATGGGGATTGAACTCAGGGGCGTTCTACCTCCGAGCTATACCCCCAGCCCTATTTTTTATTCTTTATTTTGAAACCGAGTCTCACTAAGTTGCGGAGTGCCTCACTAGGTAGCTGAGGCTGGCCGCGAACCCAGATCCTCAGGTCTCAGCCTCCCGAATGCTGGGATTACAAGCGTGTGCCACCACGCCCGGCTCAAATGATAGCCATTTTTAAAGAGCAAGTCATTTCATAATTTTTTGATGAAGTTAACAGTTCTCCTTGTTGCTCCATCCACTGGGATCTTATTTGACCATTCTGTAGAATTTGGTACTACTCATTCTCTTCAAGAAAAAAAAAAAATTTCCTTGCCTTTGTTGACACCATAATTTTCTGGTTTCTTCCTACCTACTGGCCCCTTAATTAGAGGTTTTCATTCTTCTTGTTTCTCTTTCAAACCTGGAACTTCAAATCTGCTTTTGAAAGTCATGATAGTTGCTTCAGTTATCTCTGCAGGGTGCAAGAAAGTTCTTTTGGCAAAGGAATTCACTATCAATTAATCATCTTTGTGTGTGTGTGTGTGTGTGTGTGTGTGTGTGTGTGTGTGTGTGTGTTTTCTTTCAACAGTAAACATTTGTTCAGTTTTCTTTATGGTGCTACTTGCTGTGAATACAAAGAACTTGAAATACCACCTCTGCCCTTCAGGAGCTTATAAATCAAGTAAATATTGGTATCATTGTAATTCTGAAAGAATTTTTAGAATGCTGCCCTAAGCTATGAAACATAGTTTTCTTCCTCCCTGCAGACTTTAAACACTCTCCTCTTTACCTCTCCTTTTTATTTTCTTATAAATTTGTTTTAAGGAAGCCAGTCTCTTCAGGAGTAGAGAGGAGGGAGGGAAGGAAGAAGTCTCCCAGGGCATGTGGCTTTTTGCTTCTTTACTTTTAGTTGTTTACTATTAATAAGAATAAATGGAATTAAAATACATTCTAGCTTATTTTTGTTGTAGTTTTGCAGGACTAAGGATTGAACCTAGGGGCATTCTACCTCTGGTCTACACCCCCACCCATTTTTTATTTTTATTTAGAAAGAAGACCTTACTAAGTTGCTGAGGGCCTCTCTAAGTTGCTGAGGTTGGCCACAAATCTGTGATCCTCCTGTCTCAGCCTCTCAAGTACTGGGATTACAGGCATGTGCCACCATGCCTGGCACATTTTAGTATCATGTCTGGCACATTCTAGTATTTTAACTGTTTAAGTGGATCTTAGAATTTCCCTCATTTTTATTTCCACAGAATTTTATTACAGTGATGGAGGAACTGGAGGAGGGCATGTCCATTGCATACCATGGACCACCATCCTCAGCTTCCAGATCACATTGCTTCTGTTATTAACTTGACTCTGGCATCAGGCCTGTTAGGCTCTTGCTCACAAAACAAGGAGAAGCAATAGAACCAAAAATGTTTGAAAGTAAAACAAAATAAAAACCAGTCAAATTTGAATCTCTGCTTGTCTACCTGCTGGTTGTAGGACTTCCACTTAACCTCCATGAGCCTAATTTTCTTGTGCATATTAGCAGTTCCTACTGGTAGAGTTTTGTGCAAGGGGTCTTAATTTCTAAATGCTGGTTCATTTTGTCTTTCCTCTGAATATACTTTTTTTTTCAGAAGATGAGTTCTTCCAAAGATGGTGACATTTTCATGGCAGGATATACTTTCCCCAAACTAAGACAAGAATTTTAGGTCTGTAATTTATCTACAGGTTGACTTGGCCCTGAATTTGGGTAGAAAGATGCTAACTGCATCCTGTTTTGTAGTATATTGGTGTGTATACGTGCTTTTCTCACATGTGAAATGACAGTGTGCAAAACACATTATCCTGCACAAAATTTATATTTAATAACACATCAGTAAGCCCTAGGTGGAATAATCTTCTGAAAATAGAAAAAACACACCTGACCTGAACACTGTTATTTGGCATGTGCCTGGCTACACAATTACTAATCTGGTAAGAGTTCAAATGTAACAATTAATGTCACACCTCACTTCATTCAGATTAGTCCAAAGCTTATCTGCTTCAGGCAATAATAATCAAGACTCAATAAAAGATGTTGGAGCAGATAGAGATACTATAGTTTCCAATTAAATGTGTCTTTGTTAAACTTGTATTCTTTCATTATTTATGGACAGACTAGTTTCCCATCACCTATGCGACTAATGTTTACATTTAGCACTATCCTGCAAGTTTGGTTACTTTCAGTGGTAGAAAAGGGCTGTGTCTAAATGGAAACTCTCATCTTTCTTTAATAAAATAACTGCAGAATAGATCACATTTCCTGTTATAGCTAAAACAAAAAGAGGAGGGAAAAGGCAACTGAGGTTTATTGAGCATTGGGAATGCCTGGTAGGCATTTTTGAGTAAATCTACTCTGGGATATATTGCTGTATTTAATCCTCATAACTGTGCTATGAGACAGAGGTTGTTTCTTATTTGCTCACCATTTTGTTGTTGAAAACATTGAAACTGTGGGAGTTTGAATGAGCAAACAAATATAAGAAGCAGAAAGAGCTTCCTAGCTGCTCATAAAATCATACTGCCAAGGAAAGGTAGGAGAGATTTTAGAAATGGGAATGTGGAGAATATTATGAATAAGAATTTATTTTATTAAGAGAAAAACACAGTACATGCCTATGTATATCTGAATCAAAAGACTATTTTAAAAATTTTATGAGGCTCTTATATATGCGAATAGTGTTACTAAGGGAAGCATTTAATAAGAATGTGTGTGTATAACCCATGCAGACATTGGGCCAGGCACTGATGCAGGTGGAAAAAAGACAGAATATATCTCTGCTTTCATAGAAAAAAAAAATGAACACAATTGTCTATGAGACTTTAGTTAACACTAACCCATTGTTCACTAAAAGATGAGAAGTTAGTCTGCTAAACTGGTCTGAGGTGATTGATAAGGCCAAAAGGATCCCTCACTGTGGAAAACAAACAACTCAAGAAAAAGATGGGGAAAAGGGAGGCTCTGCCTCCTTTAATAAGTCCTGCATCCTGAAGAGGAATTTAAATAGTGAAATGGCTGGATGATTTCAGTATCTCACTAGTAAAAAGAGTTCTAAAAGTATTTAAGATTTACTAGCAAGTGTAATCTATTTCTGTGTAACTGAATTTGCCCCCAAGAAATTACTGTTCTCCCTCTCTTAATGAGGCAGTCCAGCAACACAATATGGAACACCTATTATCAATTTTTTTTCTTTCGTCAGAAACAGGGGTCACTTAACTGTCTTAAAAATAGCATGTTTGAGCCGGGCGTGGTGGCGCACGCTTGTAATCCCAGCATTCGGGAGGCTGAGACCGGAGGATCCGGGTTCGAGGCCAGCCTCAGCTACCTAGTGAGGCACTCCACAACTTAGTGAGACCCGGTTTCAAAATAAAGAATGAAAAACAGGGCTGGGGGTATAGCTTGGAGGTAGAATGCCCCTGAGTTCAATCCCCAGTACCGCAAAAAAAAAAAAAAAAAAAAAAAAATAGCATGTTTGGTATGTCACTCTAGGAGAATTCAACAACTGTGTGTTGAACATTAATTCTGTACATATTAAACTTTGAAGTATGCTAGTAACAACTTTATAGGCAATAGTTTTAGTGTAATGATAATGTCTTTTCCTTCTAGAATTTATAAATAGATTGCTTATATTTTCAAGATGCAGTGAAAGGGACTTTTAATTTATAAGTGACCTAACAAAATCAGATCAAAAGCAAGCAGGACAGGTCATAAAGGAAAAATAAAATCTGGGATTAGTCAGCCTATTTGGGAAAAATATGAAGAAATATCCAAAACATTATGAATCTGTTGAGTTCATCTAATGAGCAGGAATGTTGCAAAGACTCAAATGTCATAAAAATGATCAAAGGGTTGAAAAAAAGGAGCTTCAGGAGAAATTTTAATTCAAAATGTAATTAGAGAAAAACTTTCATTACTACATGACTCATAACACAGATTGGAATATAACATTGCCTCATGACATCTCAAATAGAACTATACAGTCAAATTACAAAATACTTTGGACATATCATGAAATCTATTTCTGCATACATGTATGTGTGTGTGTGAGTCCTCATCTACATATGAAGATTATACTTGATTTATTCACTTAATAAAGTATTAGAAAGATAAATTAATGCCATAAGAGAAAGGCTTTGGAAATTAAAATTACAAAGATTTTTTTCTGCTTATAAAGTAATCAAATAATGAAATGAATCACAGAGAATGGCTATTACAATGCCATGAGTACAATGATGAAATTATTTCAGACTTGAGTCTAGAAATATAAGGAGACTAGATCATTTCTTTTCTGAATCTGAAATTTTGATTTTTCTACATTTTAAACAAATATCAAGTTTTAATTTAGGGGCCTAAATTTTTAATCCAGGGATTCCAAATTCATATCTTATTGTGCCACCTTAGCTGTCTTACATAATTATTTCTAGATAACTCCTCCATCCTCCTTACCTATTTGCATAAGGCCATATGGAGCTAGGATCCATATATAATCTACTGAAGAGGTAAAAATGTGTAGTTCTCTATTATTGCTATTAAAATGAATTTTTAGGCATCTTTCTCAGAGAGAGAGTAAGAATTCTGGAAATCAAAAAGAAAGTGAATTAAAATCTAGCTTTGGATACTACAAAAAAAAAAGTTTATAGAACACAACCGTTTTGAAAGCCAGGCATTAAAAACAGAGGGTTTTCGGTATTCTTTTATCTTTTTAAAATTTTTTAATGGGTCAGGGTGACTGAGATTACAGGTCTCCACCACCATACCCAGCTTGATACAATCAAACTTTGAAATCTAAAGTCTAAGGACCATCTGTTCCTCTGTAGTCCTTGTGAGCTATTCCCACACACCGTTTCTATTGAGACCAATCAAGGAGTCTGCTACTTTCTCTCAATTTTACCACACTTCCCATAAGAGCATCCACCAAAGATACCCAGGTCCTTAGTGAACATGAAATCAAAAGCCAGTAGACAATGATTTTTTTTAACTACTCTCATTCTGGATAGGGGTTATCTTGGCTAATGGAGAAGAGGATCCTTTCATTCAAAAGCATGTAGCCAGGTATGTTTTTCTCTTAAGAAAGATACAGCATACCTGTTTTATATTTTTTCCTCCCAAGGCCTATCCTCACATGGACTAATAACAAAAATGTCACCTGCTACAGGGTGCAATCCAATAAAAATAACAGACAGCTATTATGGAAAAGAGAACCTTGGGTAGATTTGGTGAGTATCTGGGATTATGAATAAATAATAATTTCAGATGCTACCTTATAATTGAATGAAGATTGATTTAAACAAAAATTCAGTAATAGGGCATCTAGCAATGGGAATGTAACATACTCGGGTTAATTGTACCATTCTTCAGGAAAAAAGTTGGTTAACAGCTAACCACCTGCCATGTATTAAAAAATAAGAGGCTTTAAATTCCTTTCTGGAAATAGAACATTTTTGAAATGGAAATTCTGTAATTTTGCCAAAGTACTGATGAAACCTCAAAAGGTAATTATGTCAGCCTCTGAAGACTATGATCATGAAAATAAGATCTGAAAAAAAAAAAAAACAGTTGTGGGTTTTCAGCCACTATCATCAGACAATTTCAAATTTGGAAGTGAATGCCATTGTGCTTGGGCATAGTTTAAATCTTTTCCTCCCTACCAACTGTTCCTTTCATTTGCCTGAAAAACTTCCAGTTCCCTCATTACCTCTTCTCTCTTTTTCTTCTTTTTCTCTTGTCCTGTCTTCTCTTCACTGTTCACTCCTCTCAGCCATAAATGCTCCCAACGTAACTGAGGTCCACAGAAACCCATGCTCCTTGGACAGTGAATAGACAGCAAAGTGTTTTCTTAGTGTGTCACCAACACTTTTTCTTTACTCGTTAAAAAAGCACTCGGCAGTCCTTGCAAGTCCAATTCAATCAATTTGTCCTGCAGGTAACTCCCTGGAGTGTGTGAAGTCATATTATAAAAGTGACCACTGCATCACAAGGATGATTTAGTGGAAACAATAAAACAGTGGGGGGAAAACAGGAGGAAGACAAGTTTCTGGGAATGGTGTTGTCACAGAAAGCTCCAGAAACTTAGTGGGGGAGAAGAGCTATCCAGGAGGGTTCCCCTCCTTCTTGGTCAACAGACGACTACCTACAACATAAACTATACACATTTTTATCATGACTTGAGGCAATCATATATGTACATGTTTGCTGTTGGGACTTTGAAACTTGGAAATGAGCCCAAAGTATTCAGGAAAACTAGATGGTATATCTGAAGGTACTTTTATTGGCACTATCAATAAAAATGCCAGAGAGAGAGAGAGAGAGGAGAATAGTAGGTTGCTAAAGGTATTTATTATAATAAATTTAGTAGGATAATACATATGACAGAATGAGCTCTCAATAATTTGGCCTATAGAAAGAGAAAAATAAGTTAAGGACAGGCCGTGCCAAGACTAGGGAAGCTTACTTAGCTGGAAAGCTGGCCTCAGAGGAAGGTAACAGGAATCTGATTCAGGATCCAAGTCAATAAAGCAATTTTGTTCTCCATCTGGGCTTGAATCGATGTCCTGAGATTCAAATCAGGTGGTTGGGGCCCAGCAGCTGGAGTCTGATAGTAGTAGTGCTGCTCAGAGACAGGTGGATGGGAATCGTGTGGTTTGTGGAGTATGAGAGTCCATCTGGGTTGGAAGCAGGGTTCTAGCCAGTTGTTGGCAGAAGGGAGAGAGAGTTCAATTCCTTGGGAAATTCAGATTATTTTTTTAACCTTGCTGTGATCATTGGAGCTCAGAAACAAGATCCAATCCTAGTCAGAAAACTGTAATGTAAATCATAACTTCAGTTTCCCAGTCCCATGAAAGCAGCCCAGGAGGTTGGGCTGGGGAAAGCAATAACTTAATAGGCACAGAAGCATCTTGGAACTTACACCTGTTACAGAGCTGAGAATGATTCCTAACTCTAATGCCCAATTATACAGCTGAGTTTGCTCATTTGGTTCAGGCATGGCGAGGCAGTGTGAGAAGTGTAGAGATGATAATAAATGACATCCTTGGTGAAATCACAAGAAATGTTTTGAGTAGTGCTGACAATTCAAAAGATCCTGGAAGCACGAGCAAAGATGACAATTTTCTGGAGGGCGAGTGAAACAGTTCAAGGCTGATTATTTCAGCCTTTGATTTATTATTCTTCAAAAAAGTTACTACTATTTCATTGCCCTGAATATTAGCTCAACATTCCCCACTTCAACGTCACAAGAAAAAATGCAAATGCGCAGAAAGAAAGCTAATCATTTACTTTCTATGCAAGGGTCTGGGGTGTGTCTTTGAATCCACACTTCTCACTTTCTATATCCCACATCAGGACCACTTATGGAATGCACACTTGATGCCATGATAATTGTAAGTCATTAATAAAATGTGAAATCTGGTAATACTGTACTTAAGAAGGCATGAGAAAATATTTCCTACTTAAAAGCTGCTTTAAGAATCTATATGAACATTTTAAAGATTTTTGAAAATATAATTCATACAAATTTCAATGTTCAGCCTATGTTATATATCAAGTTATATTCATTTTCCCCAACTATGGAATTATATGTGGTAATTCAATTATAATAATGTTTCTATAGATGTGCCAAAATAAATTATTTAGCAGATGTAACATGTTTTCATTCATAATATATATGTGGATATGAATATTTATACTCACATTTATCCATTGTGTGATTATGCAGAGAGGAATGGAATTTCTACAAATCATGATAATTATCATTAGTGGGTGTTTACTATTCGTCAGACACTGTGCTAAATGATTTCAATGCACAAAAAAATCCTATGTAGCAAATACTCTTATCCTGATTTTGTGGAGGAGGAAACTCAGGGTTAGGATTTTAGAGCTTAAAAGTGGTAAAACATCATAGGGTCTTAGAATTAGAAGATAGTGAAACTGGAATTCAGACCAAAGTCTGTACTGATGATCATTGGTGCTTGTAATCGCTACACTACATTACTTGCACTAATTAACTTACTTGATTCACTAATGAAGCCACAGTGGTATAGTCAATTTATGCATGAGCCAGTTGACTTTTCATAGAGAATAGCCCAGAGCTTCATTTTCACCATGACTGACCACTGTTTCAAATACCTGTGTCTCTAGTTTCAATGTAGTTGGGCATATTGAGAAGCTGTTTATTTTAAAACTTGTGGATAAATGACTCTTTATTTATTTATTATTTATTTTTTTATTTATTTTGCGGTACTGGGGATTGAACTCAGGGGCATTCTACCTCCGAGCTATACCCCCGGCCCTATTTTTTATTCTTTATTTTGAAACCGAGTCTCACTAAGTTGCAGAGTGCCTCACTAGGTAGCTGAGGCTGGCCGCGAACCCGGATCCTCTGGTCTCAGCCTCCCGAATGCTGGGATTACAAGCGTGCGCCACCACGCCCGGCTGATAAATGACCCTCTAAATGTCATATTTTGATGCTTTTGTATCTAATATAAAGGATAATTTATTGCGCTTCTTACTACTGTCTAATTTAATATCAAATTATTGAGTAGAACAGCATGTCACTGTAGGCAATGCTATTTACTTCTTTATTTCAGTTTACCCATCTATAAAATAGGGTGCTCGGTTAGATATTTTACAAGACCTTTTGATTCTTGAAATTTTAATATTCCAAATATCTAATGAATTGATAGTCAGATTGTAGTTATTAAAAAATAATACGGGGGATCGGATCCAAGATGGTGACTGAGTGAACCGTCTTTTCACAAACGCGGAGATTTGGATCTAAATTTACCATAAAAAGATCTCTTCAACAGAAGGAAAAAAGCGAAATTTGAAACACAAACAAACAAAGAAGTTCAAGAAAGCAGAGCGGGGACAAGAAAAGTCGCCACCGGCAGCTATCTGCGCTCCTCACTCCGCGCTCCGCGCTCTGCGCGGGCCCCGCCGGCCCGGCCCCGCCGGGGCAGGCAGAAGTCGGGCTCTGCACCGCGTAAGTAGGCTGTGGAAGGGCAGGACCAGGAGCCTTGGGGGCCACCCAGACGCTGGGAACGGCGGGCCCCGGGACACAACACCCCTGTTACCCCGTGCCGCACCCAAGCGAAGACCAGAACAG
>PVLC010004282.1:0-16243 GCA_004027655.1 Graphiurus murinus
TCTCTCTCTCTCTCTACTGGGGATTGAACCCAGGGGCATTCTACTTCTGAATTACACCCTCAGCCCTGTTTTTTATTCTTTATTTTGAAACAGTGTCTCACTAAGTTGCGAAGGACCTCACTAAATAGCTGAGCCTGGCTGCAAACCTGTGATTCTCCTGTCTCAGCCTCCCAAGTACTGGGATTACAAGCGTGCGCCACCATGCCCAGCTCTTTTAATCTCAGCTTGTCTAGTTTTTAGTAACTGCTTTGCACCCACTCTTCCTGCCTGCAGGCTTATCACCTGCCACTCAGTCTGAATCCAAAACCAGCATTTTAAAACCAAATATAATCATATGCCCTACACTCCCCAAAATAATATTTAATGCAACACCACTTGGTTTAGAATAAAATTAAAAATCCCAGAGAGAGACTGCCCCCCATAACATTTAATGTTGTTTTAATATGCCATGCATTATTTATCTTCCCTACTACCATGTAAACTACTCTTAAAAAACTTTTTAGCAGCCAGGCATGGTGGCGCACTCTTGTAGTCCCAGCATTTGGGAGGCTGAGACTGGAGGATCCAGGTTCGAGGGCAGCCTCAACTAACTAGTGAGGCATTCCACAACTTAGTGAGACCCTGTTTCAAAATAAAGAATAAAAAAATAGGGCTGGGGGTATAGCTCGGAAGTAGAATGCCCCTGAGTTCAATCCCCAGTACCGAAAAAAAAAAAAAAAAAACTTTTTAGCCGTAAATTATAAAAGAGTATTCATTATAACTCGTGACACAATGCAAACAAGAACAAAGAGAATAATTTCCACTCTCTTCCCTTCCTGTCTCCCCCTGCACACAGGAGTGCACGTCTAGAATACAAGTGCCTAGAAAGTGGGGGCTGTACTTTTTCACATACATATCCTGTGTTTTGCACAGT
This sequence comes from Graphiurus murinus, assembly GCA_004027655.1. Taxonomy (NCBI): domain Eukaryota; kingdom Metazoa; phylum Chordata; class Mammalia; order Rodentia; family Gliridae; genus Graphiurus; species Graphiurus murinus. Next base: position 914 of record PVLC010004282.1, read on the forward strand.
GTCTGTACACTGCAGGCATCAAATAATTATTTTCTAATAAATTGTTTCAGTTACTGCACTGTGGGATCCAGGCAGTTTTAAATGAGAAGAATGTTCTTCATGCATTCTAAGTCCTTGTATTCAGGTAGCCTCAGCATCCTGAGAGCATCTACCTTGAGAAGCACGATACATCAGCCCCACCCCTGACCCAGGGGTTCTCGAGGTCCCCGGGGAGTCAGAAGGCACACTGGTGGTGCTTGAGGATCATTGCACTAAGCACACTTCAGGCCAGCCACTCCGACTGATGCATGGTTTTTCCACCTAATAGATGCCAAGAGAGGCTAACTCCTAAAGACATAAGGAGATGTTGTAAAAGGACATCTAAATATCAAAAATCATGTTGATCACATTAGTTCATCCCAGTGGGTACTAAATAGAATGTTTGTGGTTTGTGTGCTGAGTCAAAACACTACATCCTGAAAACTGCATTTCTTTTTTCCTTTCTTTTTTTTTTTTTTTTTTTTTTTTTTTTCCTGTACTGGGGATTGAACCCAGGGGCATTCTACCTCCAACCTACACCACCAGACTTCTTTTATTCTTTAGTTTGAAACGGGTCTCACTAAGTTGTAGAGGGCCTCACTAAGTAGCCGAGGCTGGCCGCAAACTTGCGATCCTCTTGTCTCAGCCTCCCAAGTACTGAGATTACGAGCATGCACCACCACGCCCAGCACTGATAACTGCATTTCAAGGTAGGTGTTTTCAGTGAAAGCTGGTCTTCAACTTTCTATAGACAGCCTGGCTCCAGTAGAGAGTGCAGCCACAGAAATCAGGGACTATCAACTATAGGTTTCTCTCCATTAAAATAATTGTAATCATCCACACTTAAAGTAGGACACACTTAAGAGCAACTGCTGGCACATCTATCTTCTAATACACAGGCAGCACAGCAAAATAGAAAACACAGCAGCCAAGAGTTTGCTTTGGGGTTCAGCACATTGTGCACCTAGATAATTCTTCAAAACTCTGACCCTAAGAAGGGTGTGGTGGTGCATGCCTGTAATCCCAGTACTTGAGAGGCTGACACAGGAGGATCATAGATTGGATGCCAGACTCAGCAATTTAGTGAGATCTTGTTTCAAAAATTTAAAATATAAAATTAAAAAGGACTGAGAGTATAGATGAGAGGTAGAATGTGTCTGGGTTCAACCTCTAGTACCAAAAAAAAAAAAAAACCACTCTGACCCTAAGCATTCTCTTTTTGTTGTTGTTTTGTTTTGTGTTGTTTTGTTTTGTTTTTGCAGTACTGGGGATTGAACTCAGGGGCATTCTACCTCCAAGCTATACCCCCAGCCCTATTTTTTTTTATTCTTTATTTTGAAACCGAGTCTCACTAAATTGCAGAGTGTCTCACTAGGTAGCTGAGGCTGGCGTCGAACCCGGATCCTCCGGTCTCAGCCTCCCGAATGCTGGAATTACAAGCCTGCGCCACCACGCCCGGCTACCCTAAGCATTCTCAACTACAAAATGTGGGTAAGAATCCCTAAAGAGATATTAATGCTATAGTTTACTGTAAGGATTAACATAATTTATAGGCAGGGACTGGGATATAAGAGGCACTTGATAAAGGGTAACTATTTATAAATATGCTTATTTTACTTACCAGAATCTTTACTAGCTCCTTCAAAACTGGTATCTAATCTCAGAAAAAGCTTTCATTAATCTAGTAAACCATTGAAGTTTAACATGGGTACCAACTCTATAAAGATGCTGATACCCACTTTCCTCCTTCTATGCGCATCTCTTTCCTAAGTTTACCATATCCTAGAAGCAGTTCTGCCATCTTAAAACTTAGTTTTTATTGTAGGTTTCATTTAACATGTCCTTCTTTATACACCTAAACTCAGGACAGACTTTTTCTTTGGAGAAACCCTGGCATCTAACATAATTCCTGACACATACTAAGGAGTCAATACATGAATGAGGAATAAATTAATGAATAAATATCAACCCCTGCAGAAACTTCCTTTGGCACTGATCAATGACTCCCTATTGCTCTGTCTTTGATGGGAAATCATTACCTAATTCTCAGCTTTTCTCCTAAAACAGCCTTTTTGGGAGATCTCTGTCTCCTTCACCTCCTCCCACCCCTTCTCCACCTGCACCCCACCCCCAGCTCATGCCCAGGGCTATCTCTTTACTTCTCTACTTCTCTATTACTTTTTTCTTCCTACACAGTTTAAATTATTCAATTGCAAAGGCAGAGGAAAAGTTGTCTTTGGCTTCAGTACACCCAAGTCATAAATAAGGAAAATCTCTGCATAAAATTCTTTTTAACCTGATTTTCCTATCACAGACAATGGGTTCTTATTTGTAAGAGATGTAGGAAACCCACCAATTCATTGTCTTTCGTTAAGTAAACACTCAGATTTGAGTTCTCCCTCTCTCTTTCTCTCTCCCCTCCCACCCCTTCCTCGACCCCATTTGCTTATTCAACTGATCCTAAAATGTATCTAATTACTTATTTAATAGCCTGCATGATACTTGTGCATAAAAACTCACAAGGGGGGAAAAGGTGATTATAAACATTAAGAATGCAAAATTTAAACAGAGGAAAACGGAATTTTGCCTCGTGGGTGATATTAGTTACTCCTGAGGCATGTAAAGGAAAAATAGATTTCTAGAGGTTCCTTGCTCATTTTCAGAAACACCTGCAGGCCCCTGGGGAAGTTGGTCTTTTAATGTGCCTCATCGAAAGGTGTTTTGAGTCTAATATTTTTTTAATTCCCGTTTTAATTTACCCATCTTCAAGCCACAGCTAATAAAGTATTGGTAGTAGAAATAAATGGTACTCCCAAATTGTATCCTAAATCCCTAGAGATTTAAAAAATTAAGTCAGGATCAGATGTAGTTTAGTTGTTCTTTTTTACAGTCATAAGAAACAAATTAGCCATTTCTAAGATAATTTCAGACAAGAATTAAAATGTGAAAAAAATCTTTCATCAATCCAAATGCAAAAAATCTTTTATAATTTTACACAGTTACTTTTCTGGGGGAAAAAATGAGAATTGTTAGCATGTTAAAACTCATATAACACCAATTCCACTTTCGTTTACTTATGTTTTCTTTCCAGAAACTTTATGCCAGTTCCTATTTGACAAAATCTATATAATATCCCTAATGAATTCCTCATTCTTGGATAATCTTGAGATTAAAGCAAGATCAAGTTTAGCAAACATAAGCGGGCGTGGTAGTGCATGCTTGTAATCCCACTACTTGGGAGGCTAAGATAGGAGGATCACAGGTTCAAGGACAGCCTCAGCAAGTAGTAAGACTCTCATCAATCTAGTGAGACCCTGTCTCCAAAAAGTAAATAAAATGGGCTGCAGGTATAGCTCAAAGGTAGGATGCCTCTGGGTTCAATCCCCAGTACCACCTAAAAAAAAAAAAAAAAAAAAAAGTTAAGCAAACAAAAATGTGGAAATTATATTAGAATTTTAGATAAATGACAAATAATGTTTTAGTATAAATATGTTCCCTGCAGCTGGGCAAGGTGGTGCGTCCCAACTACTCAGGAGGCTGAGAAAGGAGTATCACAAGTTCAAGGCCATCCTGAGCAACTTAGTAAGACCCTATCTTAACATTTAAAAAAATAAAATAAAAAGAACAAGGGCCTCAGCTACTTAGTCAGGCCCTCCCCAACTTAGTGAGACCCTGTTTCAAAATAAAGAAAAAATATATATATAGGGCTGGGGATGTAGCTCAGAGGTAGAATGCCCCTGGGTTCAATTCCCAGTACCAGAAAAAATAAAAATAAAAGAGGGAGGGATGTAGCTCAGTACAGAGTGTCCCTGGATTCCATCCCCAGTACAGCAAAAGGGAGAGACAGAGAGATCCCTGCAGTATTGGGGACATATTTATACTAAAAATTACTCAAGTCTCTGAAACAACAGAAATTTACTCTCTCACGGTTTGTGAGGCCAGAAGTCCAAAATAAAGATGTCAGCAGGACCGGGCTCACTTCAAGGGTGCGAGAAAGAACCCTTCCTTGCCTCTTCCGGCTTCTGGGACTCAGACATTCTTGGCATGTGGCCGCAGAACTCTAACCTTTGCTTCTGTCTTCGCCTCCAGTTCTTTGAGTCTCAACTCTCTCTCCACCTTTACAAGGACTTTTCTCTTTGGATTTAGGGTTCACACAGTTAACCCAGGATGCTCTCATCTCAAGATTCTTCATTACATCTGTGAGAACTCATTTTTTCAAATAGGTTAATATTCAGAGTCTGGATACTAGGAGGTGAACATAACTTTTAGGGTACGAGTGTTCAACCTCCAGCAGAGGAGAATGGCTGAAACCTCAAACATCAGCGGAAGTGGACTAATTCATGGTGTAGGTGTGACACGCATTACACCTAATCCAGGAATAAAGATAAGAAAGTCAAATCCATGTAAAGTTCTTTTTACCTGGTTTTCCCACCATGGATACCAGATCCTTCTTTGTATGATATGTGTGTAAAATCCATTCAGCTTATTTAGTTACTCATTCAGTGGACATTTATGGGACTCCTTTATTTATTTTTTATTTTTTAGTGTGTGTGTGTGTGTGTGTGTGTGTATGTGTGTGTGTGTGTGGTAGTGTGGTATTGGGGATTGAACTCAGGGGCATTCTCCTTTTGAGCTATATCCCCAACCATATTTTATTATATATATATATATATATATATTTTTTTTTTTTTTTTTTCAGTATTGGGGATTGAACTCAGGGGCATTCTACCTCCGAGCTACACCCCCCGCCCTATTTTTTATTCTTCATTTTGAAACAAGGTCTCACTAAGTTGCAGAGTGCCTCACGAAGTAGCTGAGGCTGGCTGCAAACCTGGATCCTCTGGTCTCAGCCTCCCGAATGCTGGGATTACAAGCATGCACCACCACGCCCGGCTTATTTTATATTTTTTACTTTATTTTGTTTTATTTTATTTTATTTTATTTTTAAACAGAGTCTCACTAAGTTGCGGAGGGCCTCACTAAATTGCTAAGGCTGGCCATGAACCTGTGATCCTCCTGTCTCAGCCTTCCAAGTACTGGGATTACAGGCATGGGCCACCGTGTCCTGCTATGGAATTCTAGAGGTGCCAGAGTCTGAGCAATAGAGAACCTTCCTAAGGATCATTGCCAGATGAAAGGAGACAATGGAACAATCAGTTAATAGGTAAACAAATAGGATGATTATATAAAGTTGATATAACAAAGGGTAACTGGGAACAAGATCTGCTGCTTTAGGACTGTTAGGAAAGGCTCCCAGAATAGATAACATTTGTGCTGAGTGTCAGATGAAACCAGCGAGCCAGCTGTGCAAATACCCCAGTGGACAGACTCTCCCAGGACAAATTGTAGTGGAGATAAGGGTCAGGGTGGGGAAGGGATGTTCCAGGAAGGTGATGGCCAGAGTGGCCAGATCATAGTGAACAGGTGAAAGCTGGTACAAGGACAAGGAGGAGTTCATAATCTCTAACTCCACCCTATAGGGTGTGTCTAGTTTGACACAGGAGCCTTAATGAGCCCACACCCTTATGGCCAAGAACCTCTCCCCACCAGGACTCCTGAGATCCTTTGGGAGGACAAAGGTCAGACCTTAGCCAGCTACCACCACCATAGCTAAAAAATCTGAGGAAGAGGAAGTCCAGACCTCTGCTGTGCCCACCCCCTCTTGGAGGTTCTATAAGAGAACTGCAAAGGCTGCAAAGACTCTCTTGGCCTGGATGATCTCCCCTCACCTGTCTTCTCATTTCCCTAAATAAAACTCCTGCCTTTGTCCCTGGTTGGCGCATGCTGAAATTCTTTTCACCACGGAGGCCAAGGACTCACAAAAGTATCATGCTGACCCACTTCAATACTAATCTACTCTTTCCCTCTCTCTCTTCCCCAAATATTACAAGTTGGTGTGAAATACTGTAATTGTGTGGGGTATTAACAAATAAAGAACCTGTCTTGGTCAAAATAAATAAATAAATAAATAAATAAATAAATAAATAAATAAATAAATACAGGGTTGGATAGACTAAAGCCAGGTCACTGCCAAGTATTAATGACTCATGGTGCAGAGTTTGTATTTTAATCTCTGGGAATGGAAAGATACCAAAGGGTTTCAAAAGAGGGTGCTGATTTGTTTTATGTTTTTAAAAACCAGTGGCTGCCACATGAGGAATGACTTAGTTGAGCAAAAGTAGAAACATGCAGACGAGTTAGCAGATCATCATAGAAGGCCAGGCAGACTGTTGGGAGTATGGAAGACAACAGAAATGACTTGGAAGCTGAACTATCCAAACTTACTTATAGATTACACACTGATGGTGAGAGAGAGAAGAAAGGATGACACCACCAATTTTAGGGCATAAATTTTCACAGGTAGAAATTACAATTCCTAACCTCCCTTGCAATGAAATAAGACCATGTAAGTTCTGGAGAAGCAATGTGAATAAGTAACTTACTCACACTGAGATAAGCAACTTCTGAGTCATATGCATAAATAGAAAGAGATTGCTTTTCCATTCCTTTTCACTCCTCCCCATGAGCAGGAAGTGGGGCACCTAAAAACCTGCCTTAGATCCACAGAAAGATGTCACATGCTGCTGGGGCAAAGCTCTTCCACCATTCAGGATCCTTGGATGATCTCATTCAGCAGGGCAAGCTCCCCACCCCACCCCACTTCTCTCATATACTAAAGAGAGAAATGCAATTCTGTATCATTTAAATTCCCACTCTTGGGGAGTTTTGTTGCAGCAGCTCAGCTCATATACTAACTAATGTGCTCAGAAATGGGTACAAGAATCCCAAACTCTTTTTTCTTTATCCAGAATGTATGTTCATGTATTGTCTTTCTTGCCTCTTAATGTGAGTTCTGCTCTCGGTGATAATGGGGCCAGAGCAGAGGAAATCATCCAAAGCCATGTTGATGGAAAGGGCTCCTTCCCCCACAGAGTCCAAAGTGGACAGGATTCTTGTCCCACAGTGTCGTAACCTTGAGGGTGAAAGGCATTTAACACAACCACATAGCAAATATTTTTATTATACACCAAGATTGGTAGATTAGATTTAGGATAGATATTTGCCAGGTGTGGTGGCACATGCTTGTAATCTCAGCATTTGGGAGGCTGACATCAGAGGATCCAGGTTCGCAGCCAGCCTCAGCTTCCTAGTAAGGCACTCCACAACTTAGTGAGACCTTGTTTCAAAATAAAGAATAAAAAATAGGCCTGGGGGTGTAGCTTGGAGGTAGAATGCCCCTGAGTTCAATCCCCAGTACCACAAAAAAAAAATGTAGGATAGATATTTGACACCTGTCTAGGAATAATTACATAAATTATGCGATTGCATACTTTTTTTTTTATTCTAACATGAAATGAATCCTTTTGGGTAACTTTAGTTGTATTCAGAGTATATACAATTTATAACTACCTTCTCATGTCTAGGGCTTTATTTTACTGAAAGCAAGTTAAGCATACACACAAACCTGCTCCACACTCTTTTTAGGGATGGGAATAATAAGAATGATAAGAATTATGCCTTTCAAACCAGGAGTGGTGACACAAGCCTATAATCCCAGAAAGTACTTGGGAGGTTGAGACAGTAGAATTGCAGGTTCAAGGACAGCCTCAGCAACTTAGTGAGACTCTTGGCAATTTAGCAAAAAAACCCTGTTTTAAAACAAAAGATAAAGAGGGTTGGGTGTGTAGCTTGGAGGTAGACTGACCCTGGGTTCAATCCCCAATCCCTAAAGTAAGAAGAAGAAGAAGAAGGGGGGAGGGGGGAGGGGGAGAGAGGAGAGGGAGGGGAGGGGAGGGAAGGAGGCAAACTACTTCCCCTGAAAGGTATGGGATCACAAATGTTAAGGAAAAGACTGGCTTGCACAGAAAGATCCAAGAGTAGCTGAAATCCCCAGAGATTGTCATAATTTTCCTCAGTTTTGCATTTGCTGTGATAATCAAAAGGAGAAAGAATTCATTCCAAGGTGTTCTAGAAAGGGGATCTATAAGATGAGATAACTTGATAGTGAGAAATCAGTGTCCCTTAAACAAATAGACACCCAAATTAGTTGCGGAAGTAAGGCAAAGGGATATTTATGAATGCTTCAGCAAAATGAAACCATTTTACTCAGCCCATTCTGTTTGAGGGGATGTGGCTTGAAATAGCTAAATCTTTGAAAATGCATAATTTATGAAAGCTCCAGTACCCTTTGAATAATATAATTTAAACTGAAGCCATTACTGCTAAAAAGGAAAAAGAAGAACTCACTTCAAATTCCTCTAATTTCAACATGAATTATCCCACAGTTTTTACTTAAGGTTATATAATAACCATTTTGGTTCACTGCACCAGGCTCTGATAACTTCTTGCTTATGCAGCCTAAGTATGACATGAAAGTCAGAGTTCAAAGTAGCTTAGCTCAGACCAACTCATCTAAGCCAACACCTGGTGTAAATCCATTTTTTAAAACATTTTATCACACATCAGTACATGTCTTTTCTAAAACACATTCTGATATTCTGATTCTAGATCAAAGAGAAGACTTAAGTACCAACAAAAAAAGAAGCTGACAAATCAAGCAAATACCAAGTGAGCTATCATTTTCATTTATGGTGTCAAAAAGGTCCTTTTTATGTTTGGAAATTCTTATTAAAAACGTTGTGTGCTGAGCCAGGAGTGGTGGCGCACGCTTGTAATCCTAGTACTTGGGAAGCTGAGACGGGAGGATCGGGGTTCGAGGCCAGCCTCAGCTACTTAGTGAGGCACTCCACAACTAAGTGAGAGCCTGTTTCAAAATAAAGAATAAAAAATAAGACTAGGGGTGTAGCTCAGAGGTAAAATGCCCCTAGATTCAATCCCCAGTACTGCAAAAATAAGAGAAAGAGAGAGAGAAAGAAGAAGAAGAAGAACAACAACAACAACAAAAACAGAACTGGGGGTATAGCCCAGAGGTAGAATGCCCCTGGGTTCAATCCCCAGTATCGCAAAAAAAAAAAAAAAAAAAAAAAAAAATGTGTGCTGGTTAATATATCAGTGTTACATAAATACAATATATAACATCTTTTTGCACTGGAGATTGAATCCCAGGGGTATTCTACCTCTAAACTACTCCCCCAGTTCTTTTTATTTTTTATTTATTGAAACAGGGTCTCAATAAATTGCTGAGTCTGGCCTCAAACCTGCAATCCTCCCGTGTCAGCCTCCCCGAGTACTGGGATTACAGGCGTGCACCACACACCCATCTAGAACAAAACTAAACTGAAGCAGCATTTCTACTCTCTAATAAATAAAGAAAATCATAGCAAAAATAACATGGGAACCATCCGGCACTTCGACAGTCCTCTGGCTGAGTGGGTTGCAAGATCTCATTCTTAACACTTTATATACCTCATGGGACTTTTCTTCATCAGCGCTATCTGTACCCTTTGAACATACCTATTATATTTACAATATTGTATTAAATTGAATTTGTTTCCATTTATATTTTCCTGGAATAAATTCTTTGGTACAGGTTATGACATTCATCTCTTATCTCCAGTACTTTGCAACTTGTACATTCAAAATTGTGTATGAATTGGCCAGCTAGTCTTATATGATTTGAAAGAAAGGGAAGGTGGTAAAGAAGATGAGCCCCAGAATAAACTTCCTGGAAGAGTAGAAGAAGCCTATATCTAGCGAGTGTGTGTGTGTGTGTAAGTGTGTGTAATAAAAATCATTTCTAGACCAATCTAATTGTACTTTGGTGGGCTGGTGTTCTTTTGTTTGTTTGGTGTTTGATTTTTGCTGAACCCAGTGCCATTCTACTTCCAAGCTACATCCTCAGCCCTTTTATTTTATTTTATTTATTTATTTATTGCAGAACTGGGGATTTAACCCAGGGGCACTCTATCTCTGACCTACACCCCCAGCCCTATTTTTTTATTCTTTATTTTGAAACAGGGTCTCACTAAATTGCAGAGGGCCTCATTAAGTAGCTGAGGCTGGCCTAGAACCTGCGATCCCCCTGTCTCAGCCTCCCAAGTACTGGGATTGCAAGCATGCACCACCATGCCCGGGCCCGGCTCAACTGGTAATTTATAACCAGGCTAACCATCCAACTTCACAGAATGGGAAATAAATGCTGAGAAAGAAGCCTATTCCAGAGCTCGGCTTCTCATCCAGCCCTCTGCTACAATCCTCTATTCACGTCTTGCAACCTGGGGACTATCCCTTTTTTTTGGTTATAGGTAAGAACTACAAAAGAGAGGCCCTTCTACTGGAGTGAGGAAGCCTGAGACAGCCCTCCACTCCACTAGAATTCAGCCATGGAAACTCTTCCATGAAAGAATCTGAAAACTAAAACTAGCCTATTATGCACCCTAAGAATGCAATCTCACCAACCCACGCTGCCTCTCTAAGTACTTGATGTAGTCAGCTTTCTTCCACACCTTCTAATTGTGGAATTTCCTTTCATTTTAATTCTCCTCGGGGCCAAATTCTGATTAAACGAACACATATGGTTTCTAGGATTTTGAAACCAAGCTTCCCCAGCAAGGAGCTACTTATAGTGTAAACCACCCAGCCCTCTTCAGTTTTCCCCGCCTGAAATAGATAGGGCAGTAGCCGGGCAGGCAATTAATTGCCCCACACTCCCCTGCATTTTCTCTTCTACGTGAAGACAAGACAAAACTCCTCCTCTAGCCACTGCAGGCCGGATATCAACTTACCACCGAGCTCAGCACATTCCAAGTTAATGTACTCAGCTTTTTTGAATCTAGCACAATGTTAACATATTATTTACATCTCAAAGATAACCTTACTTTCTAAAACTAATTGAAACTCTTTTTTCTTTTTTTTTTTTCTTTTTCTTTTTTAAGAAAAAGCCCTGATTGCCACTTAAGTTTATGGAACATAAACCTTTTTTCAAGTGGACACCCTTACGTCTCAGAGAAATGGCAGCTGGCAGAAAGGCACAGTAATCTGTAGCCCGGCACGTCTGTACTAATAGCCAAGCTACTTCTTGGACATACAGGCTTCTTCCTATCTCTGCCTTTCTCCTACTAAGCTGAGAGTTTAAAAAAATAAACAAACAGACAATTTCTCTTTTGTTTCCCTCTCTATGTGTTCATTAGTCATTTTGCAAAATCTGAATTTTTTCCATGTCCGAGGAAACTGGCAAGGATACTTCATCTATCTTTTTAACGTCTGTGAACATATCTCTCTATGTGTTCATTGACATAAGCATTCTTTGATATTTTGTTGAACACCTACTACTAGATGCCAGGCACTGTTCTAGGTCCTGGGGGTATTACGGGGAATAAAAAGACAAAGTCCTTATTCTCAGCTCTTGTGGAGCTCCTGTTCCGGGGTGGGGGAAAAGTTTGTGCAATATTTTTCCTTTTTTTTTTTTTTTTTTTTTTGGTACTGGGGATTAAACCCAGTGGCATTCTACCCCTGAGCTACACCCCTAAACCCCAGTCTTTTTTTTTTTTTTTTTTTTTTTTTTTTTTTTTTTTTTTTTGTGCGGTACTGGGGATTGAACCCAGGGGCATTCTACCTCCAAGCTACACCCCCAGTTCTATTTTATATTCTTTATTTTGAAACCGGGTCTCACTAAGTTGCAGAGAGCCTCACTAAGTAGTTGAGACTGGCCTCGAACCTAGATCCTCTGGTCTCAGCCTCCCAAGTATTGGGATTACAAGCATGTGCCACCACGCCCAGCTCTATTTTTTGTTTTTGAAACAGGGTCTCCCTAGGTTGCTGGGAGTCTTGCTACTCACTGAGTCTAGCCTTAAACCTGCGATCCTCCTGTCTCAGCCTCCCAAGTACTGAGTACAAGTGTACACCACCAGGCCTGGCTTATGCAGTAATTTTCAGGAGTTTAAGTTCTAGAAAGAAAATAAATTTCAGAATGTGACAGAGCATGGCTGGGGACCACTTTTATAGATGGGAGCTAATATCTGAAGAGTAAGACAAACTACTAAAGATGAGGTTGGAAGCAGAGCACTGTAGCTAGAGAAGAGAGCCAGTGCAACAGGCTTGGAGTTCAGGCGTGATCCAGGCCTGGATGATGAACAAGAAGAAGGTCACAGTGACTGGAGCTTAGTGAGAAAGGTAAAACAAGGAAAGGTAGGAGAGGAGGCAGAAACCGGAATAGGGAAGATGTTAAGGCTAAAAGAGAGAGTTTTTATTTCATTCTAATGATAGAGAGAAGGCACGTGAAAGTGTTTTGTTGTGGTTGTGTGGTACTAGAGATGGGACCCAGGGGCATTCTACCTCTGAACTACACCTCCAGCCCTTTTTATTTTTTATTTTCAAAAAATGTCTCCCAAGCTGGGCGTGGTGGCGCACGATTGTAATCCAAGTACTTGGGAGGCCGAGACAGGAGGATCCGGGTTAGCAGCCAGCCTCAGCAACTTGTGAGGCCTTCTGCAACTTCGTGAGACCCTCTTTCAAAATAAAAAATAGGACTGGGAGTGTAGCTCGGAGGTAGAATGCCCCTGGGTTCAATCCCTAGTACCACAAACAAACAAAAGTCATGTCCCAAGTTGCTGAGGCTGCCCTTGAGCCTGTGATCCTCCTGCCTCAGCCTCTTGGCATGTGCCACCAGGCCCAGCGTGTGTTATGATTTGTAAAAACTTCAGCTCCAGTGTGGAGAATGGATGGTAGAAGGGTAAGAATGTAAACAGGAACCAATTAGAAGCTATCAGTCTACATGAGATGGTGCTGCTTATCCAAGTGGAAAAACGGAAAAAAGCAAATTTGAGCTTTTTCTCTTTTTTTTTTTTTCCTGGAGGAAGAGTTCTCTGAACTTGCCAATGGGTTATATGACAGTCCCCTTATTCTGCAGTACAATTAGATATTTTGAAAGAGAGAGACCATGTTCATATATCTTTTATTACAGTATAATTGTTCTATTTGTTGTTAGTGTTGATTTATTACCTTCTCTAATTCATAAATTACAGTTTATCATAGAAAATGTAGGTATGGAAAAGGCGGAGTATATACAGGTTTCAGTACTGTCTGAAGTTTCCGGCATCCACAGAAGGTCTTGGACTGTATCTCCCATAGATCAGGAGGGGTTGGAAGGGTTTTGTATATTACTAGTGAAGGAAAAAGAGGAACCAAATGACTATGTACATGAGATGGCATGATGTGTATTTGACTAAGAATTAATTTGGTTTGAAAAACTAGGAAGGGCATCATGGGTATGTTATATGTGAGGTTCCTATTAAACATTGTAAGGAAAAAGGTAAGTAGACAGTTGGACATAGAGTTGTGACTCTCCAAATGGTTAGAAGTTTTTGCACAGTCAAGACAAGGCACCATTTCACCTGGACAGATATCTGCTTAGGGTAATGCCATGGCTTCTTCACCCAACATCTAATACCTTACTGCATGCCGGACACTGCCTTAGGTCATAGGATAGAGATACGTGAACATTTCTTCCCATAAAAGTCTGTGTCTAATGGGAGAACACAAATAACAACCAAATCAATACACAAGAATATGCCACATTGTGATAAATGTCATGATAAAAATAAATAACTAAATAAAGCCTGGCCAGATGTGGTGGCCCATGCCTGTAATCCCAATATTTGAGAGACTGAGACAGGAGGATCCTAGATTTGAGACCAGCCTCAGCAACTTAGTAAGGTCCTCAGCAAATTAGTAAGACTCTGTTTCAAAATAATAAAATAGGGCTGCGGGTGCAGCTTGGAAGTAAAACACTCCTGGGTTCAATCCCTAGTCCCACAAAAATAAATAAATAAATAAACCGTAGCAGTAACACATGTGACTATTACTTTATACGCATGTTCCTTTTTTGTTACTGTACCTTAATTCTGACATACATATTTGGAGGAATGTAAAAGAAGGACTAATGTGTTGGTAATAAACATTTGGCAATCCGTTCATGGTTATAGCATGTGGGCTTTTAGGTAAAACATAGATGCTCAAAATTCAGAAAGAACTCAGAGATATATTTACAAGAAGAAGAGGTAAGAAGAAAGATGACATTCTGCAACAGTCTAAATTCCAGCTAACAAGATTATCAGAGCTCTTTTTCAAGTGAGACTTTATGACCCTCCATCTCTTCAACTCTTTTTATGTTTCCAGACAAAGAAACGAAAACAATAAAACATTTTTATCTGCTTTTATAACCTGATTCTGTGTGAAAATACCCAGAGGGAAGTTCTATTCTTTTTTTTGCTTTAAAATTCACTGGTATTGCTTCTAGTTTACTTCTTTCTGTCTCTCTCCTTGATGTTCAATTTCCTTCTCTATGACTAGTAGTATCAAGTTATCTCTATCCCTGAGAGGAGGACAAAGGTCAGTGCTAAAAGAGTGGAGACTGTGAGCGGAGAAGTCATAAAAGGTCTCAAACCAACCTTGGCAGCTGTTTCTCCAAAGTCAAAGAAGAAAGTGAGAGGAAAACCAATAACATGGAAGCTGATACAAATCTGGGCCTAACATTTCCTCTATCTCCAAAAGAACTATATCGTTGAGTATTAGCACATTGGGACTCTGAAATCACATTTTCACTATAAGCTTAAAATAGAAAGGTAATATTTTGAATCATATAACAAAAAAACAACAACAAAAAAAAGCTTTACTGGGAAATCCCTGTTTGATTTGTAACAATAATGCTGTCAGAAAAAAAATTTTTTTTAATTGTATTAAAAAAAAAAAAAAGGCTAAAAAATTATGACCCTACACCAAAGTAAAGCTACAAACCACATTTTATTTTGGTGCCATGTACTCTATACAATGAATTAAAAAAAAAAAAAAAAAAAACACTCCTCTGATCTTACTAATCCTCTATAAATTTCTCTCCTGGTAAAATAGAAAATCATTGTCTACCTTAAATACCAACTATAGTTTAACTCTCAAACCAAAGTCACTAAAATCGATCTTTCTGGTCAAAAATTAAATGAGAGTAAATTGAAAAAACTTCTATTCCCATTTCCAGCACAAAAGCTTCCCTTGGAAAACTGTAATGTGACATATCTCCTCCTTGATACAGGTTTCCCATAACTAAAGCCAAATTAGACACATGGATTAAAGAAATCAGAATCACATTTTAATCATTATAATAGAAACTGTTCTCATGACTGGAAATGGAATTATAACAAAGGAGTATATCAATGAATTAAACAAATTCGAATATGCCATGTAATAAGGATCAGATAGCTTTTAAAGTAAAATTTATATTTAAGGGTATAAGTGTTTTTATTTTAAAGTTTATCTTTACTTAAAAATATCAAGATATATTCTTTTTTCTTTTTTTGCGGTACTAAGGATTGAACTCAGGGGCGTTCTACCTCCGAGCTACACCCCCAGCCCTATTTTTTA
>PVLC010004282.1:16343-65331 GCA_004027655.1 Graphiurus murinus
TTTTTTGCGGTCCTGGGGATTGAACTCAGGGGCGTTCTACCTCTGAGCTACACCTCCAGCCCTATTTTTTTATTCTTTATTTTGAAACCGGGTCTCACTAAGTTGTGGAGTGCCTCACTAAGTAGCTGAGGCTGGCCGCGAACCCAGATCCTCTGGTTTCAGCCTCCCGAATGCTGGGATTACAAGCGTGCGCCACCACGCTGGGCCAAGATATATTCTTTATACAACATTCTGATACTTCTCTCCATTTTTCTATTATTCCCAGACAGTCCGAAAATCAGAAATTTTCTTTCTAGTAAATATGTGTCCTTCAGCAAACATCTTTGCATTTCCCATCTTTCAGCTGTAACCACTGAGGTTATGATATTATTTTATTTGCCCCTGGGTTAACTATTCTATCCTCAAAATAACACTGAAGTATTAATCTTAGAAGTCATTGTATTAAGCAAATGTGCTATATGGATGTGAAATACATTGCGTGTCTAATTGACAAGTAAAGAGAAGTGACAATAATTTTGAAGAACCATCAATTATATACTTATAAAAACAAGATGCTTGATGATCAAATGACACAAATAGGATTGGAAATTCACCATGTTTCTGTACCTATTTTCCTTTTATTGAAAAGATACAAAACTTTATCAAATGAAGAATGGCTTAAATCTACCTATGATGACGACTTCCAACAGGATTATCTATTAATATCATTGCTGAATTTTTAATCTTAACTTTATTTTAAATTATGTTACTTCAAAATTAAACCTAATTTTTCTTGGGGGGGGGGGGGTAAAAAAAACTCACATAATGAATAACAATTAGGAAAAGTATCTTTTAGAATTCTATACTTTAAGCCGGGCGTGGTGGCGCACGCTTGTAATCCCAGCATTCGGGAGGCTGAGACCGGAGGATCCAGGTTCGAGGCCAGCCTCAGCTACCTAATACCCCTGAGTTCAATCCCCAGTACCGCAAAAAAAAAAAAAAAAAAAAAAAGAATTCTATACTTTGCAGTCAAGATTTATAAACAATTGGCTCTTTGGCCAGGTAGCTTTCTGGGGGAAGAGAATTCTAGGCAATGAGTTGAGCCAGTCCCAGGCCCCTTGGAGAGAGCCCACCTTAGTGTACCCGGAGCCAGCAGTGACCTTAGGGTGAGGAATGACCAGTTCTCGCCAGCCGTTGGCAGGATCATTCTGCCTACACTGAACTCTTAGAAATCATCACAAGCTCTCCAAAGATTTATCCTATCTTGTCCACTGAGACCATAGCAAAATCTAAATAATCTTAGATGACCATTATAAAACAATTTTCATTATCTTTTAAAATACATTAATATGCTGGGCATAGTAGAGCACCCCTGTAATACTAGTACTTGGGAGACTGAGACAAAAGGATTGCAGGTTCAAAACCAGCCTTGGTAACTTTTTTTTTTTCAGTCTATCTATCATTTTTTAAAATTAGTGCATTATAATTATACATCCTAGTGAGGTACAAAGTGAAAAATATTCACATGCATGCAGCATTCATTGTGCGTTTCCCTTTGGTTCTCACCCCACTTCCCCCCTTCCCATAGTATGTATATAGATACACAGCCTCAGCAACTTGGCGAGACCCTCAGCAACTTAGTGAGACCTGGTTTCAAAATAAAAAAATTTTAAAAAGGAAGCTGGAGATATAGCTCGGAAGTGGAATACCTCTGGGTTCAATCTCCAGTATATACATACATACATACATACATACATACATACGTACATACATGCATTCATATAAGCCAAAATCATCTATATTTAATAGTATATTCTTAGCTACATGTTACTTACAATTTATAATGATCAAAAAGTCATCTAACCCACAGCTTTCACCAGTGGTAGGGTCAATATTGACTGAAGAGAAAAGTTGGTGTGTTTACATTTGGTTAACTCAATAAATATTTATTGATTGTACCACTCTGTCCAGGTAGCATATTTTGTGTGGGAGCGACAAAGTGAGCAAAACCCATTTACCCTTTCTTTCATGAAATGTGCAGTCTGACAGTGGGAGTTAAAGTCAAGCGCCTTGTCGAGACAAGCAGTTTTACTCCCTTCTTTATGAGACAGTTTAAAGTTTAAAACTTCTGGCTAGGAAACGAATTGTCAGAGGCTTTTCAGGCACTGGCAATATCATGCGGATATTCACACAATCACACCTTCTATAGATAAGAAGAGAAAGATATGAGGCACTCAGTTGAGTTAGATCATTTTTTTTTTAATCTCGGTCTCCATCGCATCCAATTTTATTTCCTTCTCCAAAATTATAATATCTACCATGATCAACCACTTTAGTTACCAGAGTTCATACCAAATAACTTTTAACTGCTTCTAAAACTCAAAACCATGTGCAAGTATGTCACTATCACTAAGAACCATATTACGATGTGAAGGTATGCTGCGTCAATAAATGTATAAAAATAAAATAAAATGCAAAAAATAAAATAAATCAATTAAAATGGACACTCATTTAATCTATTTTAAAAATGAGTCAGGATTAAAAAAAAACTCAAACTTACCCATAAATGATAAATATTACCATTCATGAGAATATGTAGGGGGATTTGCTAAATATGCTGAGGGTGATTTCTATAAAGAAGTCTCTAAAACATACTGAGTAAAGGCAGCAACATCATAGTTCTTTTTCCAATCAGTGAATGTAACATTTTAGCATAAAAGTTATGTTATGTTTACTAAAAATAGCTCTTATCAAAAAGACATTTCATAGCCGGGCGTGGTGGCGCACGCTTGTAATCCCAGCATTCGGGAGGCTGAGACCGGAGGATCCGGGTTCGCGGCCAGCCTCAGCTACCTAGTGAGGCACTCCGCAACTTAGTGAGACTCGGTTTCAAAATAAAGAATAAAAAGTAGGGCTGGGGGTATAGCTCGGAGGTAGAATGCCCCTGAGTTCAATCCCTGGTACCGCAAAAAAAAAAAAAAAAAAAAGACATTTCATGCAGTTTACTGGCCAAAGTATTTACAGTGGAACACTCGGTGAACAAGGGCTCAGATGCTAACAGATACTCTTCATCAGTTTTCATTGTAAAGATTTATTTAGCCATCAGTTCTTTTCTGCATACATACAAGGACACACACACACACACACACACACACACACACACACACACAGTTGGAAGTCACCAGCAGTCTCTGTAGAACAGTAGAGTTTAGCAGGTACCAAGACCTTCAGTCTTGATGCAAGTGGATATTTCATGTGAACAATCCAGAGGTTTGTGCCAGCACAGGACACAGTCACATTTCCTCACCGTGCATTATCACAGTAATGACAGTAGAAAACAGGCAGGAGACAAGATACTGACATTTTTCTTGATAAATATGGCCAAAGCTGAATCTGTGTGTGTGTGTGTGTGTGTGTGTGTGTGTGTGTGTGTGTGTGTGTGTAGCACTGGGGGTTGAACCCAGAGGGGCATTCTACCTCTGAGCTACACCTGCAGTTCTATTTTATTTTTCATTTTGAAACAGGGTCTCACGAAGTTGCTGAGGGTCTTGCTAAATAACTGAGGCTGGCCTGTGATCCTTCTGTCTCAGCCTCCCAAGTACTGGGATTACAGGTGTGTGCCACCACTCCCAGGTGAGTCTTCTATTCTTTTTCAAATGCTTGCTCTATTTATATGATTAGGAGCTACAACAAGCACAAAATAAGAAAGAAAAAAAGAAGAAACCGTCCCATTTTAATGAGTCAATTTTAGAAAACTTCAAAAGTAGAAGTCCCTTCTTCCCAGGTCTACCCTTTCCCAAGCACACTTAATTTCATTGTGTTTTTGGAGCACTGTGTTATATCTCAATATTTATACATTTTAAAGCACTGTATATTATCATTTTCTGTGAGACCTTTGTGCGGAAGGACTAGATTTTTACTAATCTATATGTATCTGAGGTCTAGCACCATGCTGGGTGTGTGGTATGTGTATAAAAATAAATGTGTATGAAGGAAAAAAATAAATGAAGGTCTATGTGGGTTTTTTAGTGTTACATTAAAATTAAAGAACACAAAATAATTCAATTGAATCCCTTTCAGTTAGTGGATGGCTAGGTAGGTACAGAGCCTTTTCCTAACTTTTCTTTTTAGTATCTTTGCTGCTTTTATTTGAAAAAGAAAAATAGGCCATTGATTAGCATTAGCCTTTTATGTCAGCTTACTAAAATTTTCTGTAGATGCTAGTTTAGGTCATCTTACTTGGCAAAACAGAGCTTAGCTAATCATAGATTAAAATGCAACCTATGTGACATTAAGTGGCACAAAGGCACTTTGGGAACTTATTTGTGCATTAATATTTTTCCAGAGTCCTGCTGAGTTATAGTTTAAAAGAAACTGGAGCAGATGAGTTGGGTATTTTATCATCCCCTTCACTGTTGACCTGCTTCCGAATTTCTAACCGGCTCAAGCAATGAGCTAGGTCTTTCTTCTGCTTTTCCAATTGTCTAAAATTATGTATTTCCCAGTGTAAACATTAAATTTAATGTTGAAATGACTGAACTCAAAACAGTGACAACCTAGAACAAAATTCAGTATAAAACAATCACCATTTAAAGACCTCTCCAAAAATGAAGATTTTACAAACTCTGAGTTTCAAATTTCTACTTTGCTTTTCCATTTTGTTTAATTCTATCTATACATTTATGTATTAAGTGCCTACTATGTGCCAAATAATGAGCTGGATAAAAGACAGGATAAAACCATCATGCCCTATGTGGTCAAAAGAAATAACAAGTGCCTGTAATCCCAGCACTTGGAAGACTGAGAAAGGAGGATTGCAGCTTCAAGCCTCATCAAGGAGCAAGACTTTCAGCAACTAGTGAGACCCCATTTCAATATAAAAAATATAAAAGGCTGAGGGTATAGCCCAAAGATAGAATGTCTCTCAGTTCAATCTCCAGTACCATACACACACACACACACACACACACACACAAATTTCTAAACAGTTTATAAAAACAAGTAACCTGATTAACATAATTTAGTATGAAGAAAACAGGCAGTCCCTGTTATGGTTTGTACCTTAAATGTCCCTCAATGGCCCTTATACTAAAGGCTTGGTTACCACCCTGCAGTGCTACCGGGAGGTGGCCAAACCTAATTTAAGAGGTGGGCCTTGAGGGAGGAAGTTAGGTCATTGGAAGCGTGCCCTTGAAGGGAACACTGGGATCCCATTCCCTTCTTCTCCCTCTCTTTGGTTCCCAGCTGCCAGAGACCTCCTCAGCCATGCATTTCTGCCTCCCCACAGGTCCAAAGGCAACAGAGCCTAGTGGCCAGTGACTGAAATCATGAGCCGAAAAAGAAAGTTTCCTTCTAGTAAGTTGATGTATCTCAGCTATTTTGTTACAGTGATGGGAAACTAACAGAGTCTCCAACTTCTGATGGTTCTGTTTATAATCTTTCAACTTTGCAATGGTATGAAAGCAATAGCATTCAGTAAAAACCATACTTTGAACTTGGACTAATGATCTTTTTCTGGACTAGCTGTATATTCAGTATGGTGCTCTCCCACCCAGCCACGTTCATGAGGGTAAACAACCCATATTCTACAGTGTACTTTGTTGCTAAGCTACTGAGGTTCAATAGGTTAGGTATATTAAATGTATTTCCTTTTTTTTTGGGGGGGGGTTACTGTGGATTGAATCTAGGGGTATTCTACCTCCATGTTACATCCCCAGCCACTTTTTTTATTTTTTTGAAACATAATCTCACTAGGATGCTGAGTCTCACTACATTACTGAGGCTGTCTTCAAGCCTGCGATCCTCCTGTCTTCAGCCTCCCAAATATTAGTATTACAGGTGTGCACACTATACCCAGCTATAAATGCATTGTCAACTATGATATCGTCAGCTTACGAAGGGTTTTGTAAGTCAAGGAGCATCCGTATTGCGATCAGGGAAAGTGCTAAGTGAATATTAGAAATGCTGCAGGGAATGATACTTCAGGCTCAAAAGGATAAATCGTGCGGAAAAACAAGTATGAAAGATAAATCTCTGGGGAGAGGGAAATTAAAATGAGGCCATAGAGGAGGAGAAAATATTTCTAAATATTTATTTAATCCTCAAGTTTCTTAGTTAATAATGTGTACAATGCTAAGTATTCATTTCGAAACTCAAAGTCAAGGTTTAATAACTGTGAGATTGTTTATATTTGACTAAGCCTCTGAAAGACAACAATGATCTCTCTCAAAATTTAAAAATAAAAATACTATTCAAAGGCACCAGAGGGCAACCATAAACAGGAAGAAACTGTAGAAAATTAGCCCTTTGAACACAATGAAACTGTATTCATCTAATGAGGTCCACATTTGCATGGCTTATCCCCTGGGGTTACTTCCCAGTTCAAATGGGATGCAGGATAGAGAAGGCTTAAGCAAAACAACACAGTTTACTGGATTAAGAAATCAGTGGGGAAAGTTAAGCTCCCCAAATGGCAGAAATTTGAGGGGGAACTCCAAAAAAGAAGGGGCATGTCCCCCAAACCTACATATAAATTGTCTTAAAATTCTTGGCTAATCCCTGAACTGAAGAGTAACTTCAAGAAGCTCAGGAAAAAGAAACAGCTAGGAATCTGAAAGACCTGAGCCAATAATTTATTTGCTGCACACCACAGGGGAAACAAAGCTTAGAGTGTGGGTCCTACCAAATTAAATGAGCTTAGGAAGCATTAAGAACTTTCCAGAGATATAACAAAGTATAAGACCAAGCATACCCAAGATAGTGGAGACAAGCCAGTAACTAAACTATTTACTAACGAAATCAATACTCATGAGAGGAAAATAATAGAGTCTTTAAAATGCACTATACATAGTATTGTATTTAAATTTTTAAAAATACTACACATTTTTTTTTCAGTACTGGGGATTGAACTCAGGGGCATTCTACCTCTGAGCTATACCCCCACCCCTATTTTTTATTCTTTATTTTGAAACAGGGTCTCACTAAGTTGCAGAGTGCCTCACCAGGTAGCTGAGGCTGGCTGCGAACCCGGATCCTCCGGTCTCAGCCTCCCAAATGCTGGGATTACAAGCGTGCACCACCATGCCCGGCAATACTACCCATTTTAAATGGGTAAAGATGACTCATAATCAAGAATGTGGAAAACCAAGCTGGGCGTAGTGGCGCACACTTGTAATCCCAGCATTCAGGAGGCTGACATCAGAGGATCCGGGTTCACGGCCAGCCTCAGCTACCTAGTGAGACACTCCGCAAATTAGTGAGACTCGGTTTCAAAATAAAGAATAAAAAATAGGGCTGGGGGTATAGCTCGGAGGTAGAATGCCCCTGAGTTCGACCCCCAGTACCACAAAAAAAAAAAAAGAATGTAGAAAACCAGAATAGTCAATAAAAATAATTCCTAAAATGGCCCATGAGTTAGATTAGCAAACTAAGATTTTAAAGAAGTTATAATAAATGTGTTTATGGACTTAAAGTAAAAATTAATCATAATACTCTCAACAGAGAAATAGAAACTATGAAAAAAAATTCTAAAGCAGAAAATTATAATGGCTGAAATAAAAGTTTCACTGGATAAATAGAAAAGCAATTGGAAAACAAAAAGTTAATGAACTTGGAGATACAGCAATAGAAATTGATTCTGGGGAAAAGAGGAAAATTTTAGAAAAAAAAAAAGCAGAGTTTTAGTGGCACACAGGACAATTCCATGTGGTCTAATCACTTGCTTTTGGGGGGTGGGGGGGTAGGGGAGCAGTCTCAAAAAGAGAAAAGAAGCCAGGCACAGTGACACACACCTGTATTCCTAGTACTTGGGAGGCTGAGACAGGAAGATCACAAGATCGAGGTCAGCGCTTAGTAACTTAGTGAGATTCTGTTTCAAAATAAAAAAAAATAAATAAAAGGGCTGGGGATATATCTCAGTGGTAGAGCACCCCTGAGTTCAATCTCCCATACCAGAGAGAGAGAGAGAGAGAGAGAGAGAGAGAGAGAGAGAGAGAGAGAGAGAAAATGGGAAAAATACTTAAAATAATGGCTGAAAAAAATCCCATATTTGATGAAAAAATAATTTACAGATCCCAGAGACTCAGAAAAAACTACTGATACATGCAACAATATGGATGAACCTCAAAAACATCATGTTGGGCAGAAGAAGCCAGATGTAGAGAAGGATGCACGCTGAATGAGTTTATTCACATGAGTTCTCAAACAGGTAAAGCTGTTGGCAAAAAGCATAACGTTTGCCTGTAGGGAGTGAGAAGGATAGAAATAGGAACAAGGGGACTTTCTGGGATGGCTGAAATGTTCTGTATCTTGAATGTAATGAGAGTTACATGTGAATATCTATTTGCCAAAACATCAAATTATATTAACAAGCTGGGTGTGGTGGCGCATGCTTGTAATCCCACCACTTGGGAGGCTGAGACCGGAGGATCCGGGTTCGTGGCCAGCCTCAGCTACTTAGGCCCTCTGCAGCTTAGTGAGATCCTGTTTCAAAATAAAGAATTAAAAAAAAAAAAAAGGACTGGGGTATATATATATATATGTATATATATAAATATATATATATGCCAATAAAATAAAGAAAAATAGAAAAGAAACTTATTTTTATCAAATTCAATTCTCTGCTAAAAAAAAATTTTAAGTGAATATAGATCATCCTGAATGTTGAAACTAGCTTCTGAAAAAAACAAGAAGGAAAGTTTATTCTTGCTGTAAGTCACCTATGATAAAAGGTAATGTTAGAGATCCAGCATCTTTCATTAGAGTACTCTACAGTTTCTTTTGTTTGTTTGTTTGTTTGTTTGTTTGTTTGTTTTGGTACTGGGGATTGAACTCAGGGGCATTCTACCTCCGAGCTACACCCCCAGCCCTATTTTTTATTCTTTATTTGGAAACCGAGTCTCACTAAGTTGCGGAGTGCCTCACTAGGTAGCTGAGGCTGGCCGCGAACCTGGATCCTCTGGTCTCAGCCTCCCGAATGCTGTGATTACAAGCGTGCGCCACCACGCCCGGCTTAGAGAGTACTCTACAGTTTCTACCAAGTAAGTGCTCGAATAACAAAGAGTGTCATTCCAAACATCTCTGGAATAATTCACAAAACTTTGATAATTCCTTCCACCATTTCTTATTAATATATGAGGAAATCTGAGCTGTGCTATGGCAGCTGCTGCCTCACAGAACATTGTGGCATCTTGAGTTGAAATACAGCTGCTTCCCTTTGAAAGGACCACATGCGCCATTCTTTAAAACCACTGCATCTCCCGCTCCCCACTGGCTGGCCCTGTAAGCAACCTCTGATGAGCTGAGTGTCTCTCAGTAATGCTGACCAACTGGAAATGGAATAAAATGCCCTCTCAAAATAGAGAACTCAAGCCACATTCCAAAAATTACATGCAGCTGGCATCGCTCACACAGGATCCTTAATAACTGCTTTCCCCAAATGGTCAGGCGTGGGTCACACTGAAATTGTAGTGGAATGAAAACAGCCAAGCTTAAGAAGTTCACGGTACTTCAAGGCAGGGGCTGCACATACAGCTTCTCATCACAATCCATGGAACCCCTCGTGTGTCCTTTCTCCTCACTTGCCACCATCAAGAATATTTCCAATTTGAGGATATGGAAGAACGGATGTATGTGTTACTAGGATCTACCAAGGTCCAGATTTGCTCATCAAATTGCTAAAGACAGAGTCAGCTGACCACCCATGAGGGCCCAAGTTAGGCATCCTAGGACTTTGCCTACCCCATCCAATCACTATAGAACTGCCTTGATTTCAGTCTTGATCTGAGCTCATTTAGAATCCTCTATTTGTAAGAGCAAGGGCGGTAGGCATAAAGGAAGAGATATTGAGGAGGTAGAAAGACAAACATGCAGATAGGATCAGTGGCCACTGTAGGAAGACCACGTTTCCTAACAGTCAACAAGACTAAATTTCTTGAGTGTCAGTGCCAACGAGATTAAAAACCTCCTAAGAATCAACCAGATGTTTGTAAAACAACAGCTATTCTGGAGGTAAAAAGACACTATCTAAATCCCAGGAAATAACTCTGGGACCCCCAGGAGAGGGAAATTCAAAGAAGTACACTATCTACATCCCAGGAAACAACCTCTGGGACACTATCTAAATGCCAGGAAAGAACCTCTGAGACCTTGACAGGAAGAAGAAAACTCAAAGAAGGATATAAACCCCTAGACAAGCCACCCTAAATGTTTACCCGCTCAGGAACTCCTCCTTTGGGGAGCTTCTCTCTGTCTCTCTCTCTGTCTCTCTCTGTCTCTCTCTCTCTGTCTCTCTCTCTCTCTCTGTCTCTGTCTCTCTCTCTCTCTTTCCCTACCTACCTACCTACCTCTCCCAGATGATGCTGACTTTTGGAGAAAGCAGTGTGCGACAGTGCTCAAACCAGGCCACTCCTGGTTAGAGACCAGAAGGCATCCGCTAGGCACTAAAGCTGGCCGAGGCCCCTAGGGTTGACCTGCAACTCTCTTCAGTAGGTCACATGGACTTTGGGAGCGAGCACTGTGCAATTGGCAGCACTCAGCTTGGGCTACTCCCAGGTGTTGACCAAAAGACAGCTACTGGACACCAAAATCCCTATCCCCACTGCCCACAAGGGTGATCTGCCTCTTTTACTCTCCTGCTGCCTTCACAATAAACTCCCTGATCACCTTTCTGTTGCCTGCAGGTGTCATTCCTCAAACTCTATCAGACACAAACCTGCTAAAGAAACTATCAGTTTCAACATGCACCATCATAGAAGTATCCCAACCAACTTCCAATATCTGAAGCTGAGCTGCTCCTACTGGAGTTGGATCCCTGTTCTGCCTTTAAATTTCAGACTGGGATATTAAGCCAGTTGTATAGTAAATGCAGACAGATGTGGAAGGGAGAAAACCCCAAACAATCAGAACTATATGTCTACATTTTTCTAAATATCTTTCTTCTTCTTCTTCTCATTTCTAAATGAGGACCCAAAATGTTTATCTAAAAGGGCAAGGTGAGCCGGGCGTGGTGGCGCACGCTTGTAATCCCAGCATTCAGGAGGCTGAGACCAGAGGATCCAGGTTCGCAGCCAGCCTCAGCTACCTAGTGAGGCACTCCGCAACTGAGTGAGACTCGGTTTCAAAATAAAGAATAAAAAATAGGGCTGGGGGTGTAGCTCGGAGGTAGAACGCCCCTGAGTTCAATCCCCAGTACCGCAAAAATAAATAAATAAATAAATAAATAAATAAATAAATAAATAAATAAATAAATAAAAGGGCAAGGTGAGCCGGGCGTGGTGGCGCACGCTTGTAATCCCAGCATTCAGGAGGCTGAGACCAGAGGATCCGGGTTCGCAGCCAGCCTCAGCTACCTAGTGAGGCACTCCGCAACTTAGTGAGACTCGGTTTCAAAAAAAAGAATAAAAAATAGGGCTGGGGGTGTAGCTCGGAGGTAGAACGCCCCTGAGTTCAATCGCTAGCACCGCAAAAAATAAAAAATAAAAAATAAAAGGGCAAGGTGATGTGAGAAATCCTTACATTTCTATGTTTATTTTCTCACATTTCTATTACAATACTTCCGATATTATATTTTAGTATGTCAACACCAACTCATGTAACATAATGTCAAGTGAGATTATCTTATCCTAGAATTGAGGCTAATGCCTAAAGCAGAGAACAAAAAAACACTAAGTCCCTCACACTCTAAATAGACCCTCCCCCAAATAGATGAGCTACTCATATCCTCACAGGGATTGTTGAGCATTATCAGGTTAGAACAGCCCCAACCAGCCAGACATAATTCCAGTAATTGGGAGGTTGAGACAGGAGGATTGCATGTTCTTGGCCAATCTCAGCCACTTGTTGAAACCCCCAACAACTTTGTGGAACCCTGTTTTAAAACAAAAATTAAAAGGGTTGGGGGTGTGTTTCAGTGGTAAAATGCCTATGGGTTCCATCTCTAGTACCAAAAAAAAAAAAAAAAAAGAACAGCCTAAGAAACAGACATTCTCACTCACTCCCTATAATATAAAAAGGATCCTGGAGAGAAATAAGTCACCAGGCTTGTAGAACATGCACTGTCTCTTGTGAAAGGCTATTGTTTACTCTCTTCCATACTGAAAATGGAAGAGAGATACATTCACTCACCCCAAGCTAGAAAAATAGCTCATATATTGATGTTCAGTTAATATAATTAAGTCATGAGGGTTATAATCTCATCAGTGAATTTAATCCATTGTAATAGAATTATGGGGTGGTAACCTAGACAGGTGGGATGTGGCTGAAGGAGGTGGATCCCTGGGGGGCATGGCCTCAGGGGTTATATATGGTCCTTCCTCCCTTTTCTTGCTGTCTTGCACCAGTCCTCTAGGATATGAGAGCAGAGCCTTGCTCTCTCCCTCTCTCTGCTTCCAACTGTCATGCTCTGAGCGCTGCAGACCCAGTTTAACATGGGCTGGAACTCTGAAATCTCCAAAATTTGTGAGAAAATAAATCTTCCTTCCTCTAAATTGTGTGTGTGTGTGTGTTTGTGAATAGACAATGAATAGACTTTTCTTAGTACCTAAGGATTAGAAGCCAGGGTGAAAGGTATTTGAGAGCTAGCTTATTAAGATAAACAGCTAATATATGATGCTAACATTTGGAATACTTGTTTCTATTCATGAAGAAACAAATTAAAAACTCAGACAAATATATTTCTCAAAATATTTGTTAAGTTAGATTCAAAAACTAAATGTTTCTAGTTTCCAAATCATCTGACTCTTTCTAAACCACTGGAAAGATTCCAAGTAGAAATAACAGTTTAGTTCCTAGAATCAAGCCCCCCTTCGTTGAATCAAGTCCCTCTTAAATCTGTGTTCTTGTTTTCTGAAGACCACTAGATGAATTTATGAAAATAGAGACTACCTTATTTCCCAACTTTGTGCGGTATCATTCTTAAATAATAACTGCCTCCAAAACAGATCTGCTTTTAGGCTTTAAGATAAAATTGTTATTTACTGAGTCTTGGCTCTGTTCTCCTCAGGAGGGGAACAATCCCATCCAGCAGCCTGTGAGGGGCTTTTAACACACTGAACAACCCATACTACTCAAGGGGAAAAAAGAGAAAAAAAGATTCCATTTCAGAAATTACTCAGACAGAGCTCTGCTCCAACCACAAAACACCTTCCCTCAGTGTAAGAAAGGCCCTAAATAGAATTGATGAAATTTAAAATTTTCTATAGCTGGGCTTAATAGGTAGAATTTTCAAAGAATGGTGGAGAGTTTCTTTCCTTCCCTATCATAAATCTGAAAATTTTTGAAAGTTAGAGAGGAAGTGAAATAGTAGTTGTGGCAATAGGCTAGGCCTTTTTTTTTTTTTTTCTTTTTTTAAGATGCAAGTCAATTTCACACTCCTTTGCATAAATCGGTCCTATTGCTACCTACCATTTTTAGAAAAAAATATCAAACTTCTTAATGTGACCTAAGGGCCTGCGTATGCTGGCTCCTTCTTGCATCCCTCTCTAACCTCCTGTTACTACCACCCATGCACTGATCTGCCTCACTGCAGCGCGCCAGCCAACAAACGGAGCTGAAAATAAGACAAAGACAAGACAAGATGTCACACAGACCTTGCAAGGGGAACAATGTTCAACTTTATTAAGTGGACATAGGGTTTTTATATGCTTAAAAAAACAAAGCTGACCTTGAATATTTGGGAAACAGACATTATCTTTAAAAAAAAACACTAAGACTGGGTGGAGACAATCAGGCCCTGATTTTTCCTCAAGGTCTCTACGCCTTATCTAGAAACTCCTTTTTGGGGAACTGAAACTACATGAGCCTAGTAAACTTTAGCCATTCTGCCTCCTGGGTGGTTATAGATTTACTATCTTAAAGGATGCACAATAGTCAGTCATATACCAGCTCTGACTAAGCACTTTGACAATACCGCAGCCATCTTAGCTCCCTATGTCCTATGCTCCTCACACCTCACATCAGCTTTGCTCCTCAAGCTGACCAATCTCATTCCAACCTCGGGACCTTTGCATCCACAATGCTCCTTCTTCCTCAGGTGGACTCACCTGAGGTCCTCACATGCTGCGTTCTTCTGAATCCTATGGTCACTACTCAAACACCACCCACCCACCCAGAAGCTCTTCTTTTTTTTTTTTTTTTTTTCAGTACTGGGGATTGAACTCAGGGGCATTCTACCTCCGAGCTATACCCCCAGCCCTATTTTTTATTCTTTATTTTGAAATCGAGTCTCACTAAGTTGCGGAGTGCCTCACTAGGTAGCTGAGGCTGGCCGAGAACCTGGATCCTCCGGTCTCAGCCTCCTGAACACTGGGATTACAAGCGTGCGCCACCACGCCCGACTTAGAAGCTCTTCTTGATAACTCTAGATGACAGATCCCCTCCCACGATTTTCTTTATAGCACTCATTACTGTGTACTCATTTATTCTTCCTGTCCTGATGAAATCTAAAGTCCAGGAAGGCAGGGAGAGACGAGATACCAGAACAGTGCCTGGTATTCAGTGAGTGCTCAATAAATGTCTAAGCATTTGAAATAAGTGTCACTTCAATAGGTGGAAGAGGCTAGTGGTTTCTGCAGAGGCATCTAGTTTTAAGGTCAGTTTCTTGATCCTTAGATTAGTTTCTAACCCTCTAAAAACATATCAACCTCTTTATTTCACTCTCCTCCCCCTGGGTACAGGTGACCCACAAGTCATTTGGGAAATGGGAAATGCCCTTTGCTGTGATATATTTAAATTCTGACATCATAAGAATATCCTCCTCTAAGAAGTGAGTGTGAATTGAACAGAGGAAGACAAAGAAAGATGTAATCAAATGTACACATGGGTTTTTAGGCATGTTTGAATGTTACTGCTTTATATATAAGATTTTCTTCCTTTTAAAACAGTAATACTTCCACATGGCAAATCTCGACAACTTATTAGCAGAGAGAAGAAAATTAAAATTGACCATAGTCCCTCATAATAATAAAATGTTGATATTATATGTATAAACTTGTGTGTGTGTTTGTGTGTGTGTGTGTGTGTAGTACTGGGGATTAAACCCAGGGCCATTTTAGTTCTGAGCTACACCCCAGTCTTTTTTCTAACTAAGTTGCTGAGGACCTTGCTATGTTGCTGAGGATGGCCACAAACCTGTGATCCTCCTGTCTCAGCCTCCTAAGTACCAGAATTACTGGTGTTTACTCCCACACCCAGCTGTGTATAAACTTTTAAAACAAAATTTGGGTCTTGCTATGCATCCACCTTTGTAAACTGAGGAGGTTTTTTTTTTTTTTAATTTAATCATATATAGTGAGTATTTTATGTCATTAACTATGCACATATGACTTGAATTAATTGCTTTATTCAACAAATATTTATTGAGCTTTAATGAATTGTTGTTTTTAAGGAAAGCTGGTAGAGTTCCCTGGGATCAAACACTTTTAGAGCACCTAGCTCCTAGAGACATAGAGACTCGGGTCAATTGTTGTGGAATGCAAAGAGGGTAAGTAGATAAAAAATTTAGAGAACTAAAAATTATTTTTAGTTAAGAGTTTCAAGAAGAGGCTTGACAGAACACAGGATGAGTCAGACCAGAATAAGTGCCCAGGACTCCAAACGCTTATTGATTAAAATAGAATGCATCCTACTCTAGTTGTTTTAAGATTGAGAGCAAGATAAAAGGAACATTAGAAAGAGAGAGAGAGAAGGAGGGAGAGTGATAGACACACAGAAAGTTTACACCACTCGGGGAAATAAAGTCAGTTGTCCAGAGACTCAAACCCAAAGACAGGGAAATCAGAGACTTCATCAACAGGAAGAACCCAGAGAGACAAATGAGCAAACAAAAAGCTTCAGTCTAAGTCAAAAGAGTCTTGAAAAGTGGAGACACAGGCCTTCTCCTGCCAGGACCAACAGGAGCTCTTCAAGAAGGTCCAGCCTAGGATGGAGGATCGATGTGGGCAGAACAGGAAAATAACAGTGTCTGCATCCCAGAAAAAGGGCAGGATCTACAGAGTGCAAGATTCAAAGAGTGGCAAATGCTGCAAAGAAAGTGTGGAAATGTTTATATATGTACCAAATTCCTTCCATAAGACCTCCAAGAAAATAGAGGGCCAGAGGAAAGACTTCCTCTTGGTGGCCTTGAGCAAGGAGGATCAGTGGACACAGAGACTGCCTAGCCTTCGGGTATGGTGCAGAGCTTTCTATGAGCTATAAGCCAACTCTCCTAGTGCTCAGGTTGGTCAGAGAAGAGGAGGAAGAACATAGAAAGTGTGTGGAGGGCAAATGCTCCCTTATCTGTTCTCAGGGGCACATGGCCTAGGGATTCGCTGTGCCAGAAGAGCACACTCTGTGGGTCTGAATGTCACAGCAAGGAATAAAAAAGCAGCTTAAAACAAGTCTGGGAGATGGTTATCAAAAGCAATGTTCAACATCATTAGCAATCAGGGAGATGCAAATCAAAACTCTACTAAAATTCTATCTAACCCCGATTAGAATGGCAATCATCAAGAAGTTAAACAAAAATAAATGCTAGCAAGGGTGTGAGAAATGAGAACTCTTCTGCATTGTTGGTGGGACTGCCAATTAGTTCAGCCACTATGGAGATTAGTGTGGAGATTCCTCAGAAAACTGGGAATGGATCTCCCATATGGTCCACCTATACCACTCCTGGGTATCTTTCCAAAGGTACTGAAATCAGAATATTATAGTGACACACTCATATTCATGTTCATAGCAGCACAATTCACAGTGGCCAAATTATGGAACCAACCTAGGTGTCCTTCAACAAATGAATGGATTACAAAATTATGAGATATAATGGAATTCTACTTAGCAATAAAGAACAAAATTATGTCATTTG
Organism: Graphiurus murinus; assembly: GCA_004027655.1. Lineage (NCBI taxonomy): Eukaryota > Metazoa > Chordata > Mammalia > Rodentia > Gliridae > Graphiurus > Graphiurus murinus. The sequence goes on from PVLC010004282.1 coordinate 33,160, forward strand.
AAAGAAAACGGATGGACCTGGAGAACATGATGTTAAGTGAGATGAGTCAGTCACGGAAAGTGAAGGGTCATATGATTTCTCTCATATGGGGAAGCTAGAGAGTAATCAGAATATAAGAGAGACTTTAGATAATAGAGGAGAAACCCCAGTGGAGGGAGGGAAGTGGTCTAGTGGAGGGCGGAGGGAGAATCAATGAAGGAAACACTTCCATTGACCCTATGGATATATGTGAAATTACCAATGCCAATCTCAATATCATGTATGGAAAAGGAGGAGTGGGGAGAGAACCTGGGGAAAGCCCACCAAGTGTGGTGTGCATGTACGTCACCATCACCACGAACCACACCACATTATAATGTGAGTCTACAATGCGTCAATAAAATTATATTTTAAAAAAGAGAGGGAAATGGGTACTTTAAGCTTAGGGTTTTATAGCTCTTTATCTCTTACGAGTTGCAAAAGAATGAGTCTATGGGTTATGTGGGGGCCACAGAAAAGCCTTAATCCTTTACATACGTGGCAATGGGATAGCATGAGAGAAAGTGAACACACTTTCTAATCCCTGTCCCCTACCAGCCATTCCACTACCACCTGGGCAAATACGATCTCTCACAATCCTGACTGACCACAGCATTTATGAGAAATAGTCAAAAATCTCATATGTGGGTTTGGAACATGTCACTTGTCTTTCTCTTTACCCTGGAGTTTTTTGAGAACAGGGTCTTGGTGTGGTTCCTAATTGAAGTCCCAGGAGACTCAGAATAATGATATGAATTATACAGATGCTCGATCAGTGTTGGCTGAACGAGTGTCAATGTACCTCTATCTCCTACACCCCAAAGCTCCCATCCCGTGTGGTCCCTCCGGAGGGTTCCAGGCAATGTCGCATGTTCTCACTCCGAGATTCCCACAGAGCACTCTGGTTTTCTAGGCTTCCCTTCCTGCCCTCCACCCCTCTGCATGTTACCAAGGAAAACCCTAAAACTCCCCCTAGCTTCACTTGCTCTTAGGCCAGTTACAAATCACTAAGTTTGGGAGGTCAAGCAACTGGGCAATCCATCTCTAGCCTCCCACCAGCTTTGCTGTGGATTCCACCTCCCATGTGCATGTTAGGATAATAACAGTTGCCTAGGTTACTCTTCAGGGACCTGCAGGCCACTTTTGTTCAAAACAAAAGTGACTTCACTTGGGCCTGCAGATGTCCCTTGAGTGACTGGCATGGATGAAAAGACTTCGCCTCTCTGCCTTCATATTGTCCGTCTCTCCTTTGTTGCCTTAATCTTTGGGTCAGATTCTACTCAGCTCTGCGTGTAAACATGTTGGTCATTTGAGAAGTATTTTCAAAACCATAATACAGGGCTAATTTGACAGAGCTGGCTGAGCCTTTCTGTCTCTCTCTTTCTCCCCTGCTTCCCCAGGGGTAAAGACTCCTAGCAGCTGCCAGGACTGGAAAACCAGACCATGAAAGGAGAGAAAAGAGATGGCACCAAATTCCTAGAACATCTCTGCCAGTCGCCAGAAAAGACATGAATGTTCTCCTATCAGTAACCTCTCATGGCTCCTGGAATTTGGAAGCTGACTTGTGAGCAAAGCTCTCTGCTCCATTCTTTAACCACTGAGTAAAGCCCTTTTTCATTCCCAACACTCACGCATTGTTTTTCTCCATGAGATGAGTCTCTTGAGTTTGGAAGCTTTCTGACGGCCAAAGGTGTAAGTTTGGTAACACACATACTTTTGAACCATCAAAAAGATTAAATAGCCCACCCAAGAGTGGTGGTACACACCTGTGACCTCAATCCTTGGGAGGCTGAGACGGGAGAATTGCAAGTTCCAAGCCAGCCGCAGCAACTAAGCAAGACCCTGTTTCCAAATAAAAAGTAAAAAGGGCTGGGGGTGTAGCTCAGAGGTTGAACGCCCCTGGGTTCAGTCCCCAGCACCAAAAAAAGGTTAACTCACCCTTAGCTGATTAGGAGAGCTGAACTGCAATAGACAGAATGAGGGAGAGGACATTGAAATCTAAGACCTTGTCTGAGGTCACCTGCACTTCAAGCTCTAGTGTATGAGCCAGGTACCCATTTCTCTTACCGCAGCAAGCGGGTGGCACTGCGGTCTCCCCAGGGAAATGCTTTCTGTTCTCCTGGTGACAGCTAACACCAAGCTTCTGCACTGCCTCAGTTTAATCAGCTTTTGGAGCACCTTGCCATTCTGTCCTTGACCTCGCTGGACACCACCCCCCGTCTCTGTGCCCCCCAAAATGCCACCAACATAAAGGTGCAAATAGAGTGGATTTTGACTTAAAAATGTCAATCACTGCAAAGAGTTTAGATCCCATCACTGCCAATAATTTTAAAGTAAATATGGTAGGCCTTCCACACCCACAGATTCCATACTCCAGGGTTCAACCACCTGTGGATTAAAGATATTTGGAAAAACCATTGTGTGTGCATTAAACATGTACAGATTTATATTTCTGTCATTATTCCCTAAACAATACAGTATAAGAACTATTTATGTAGCATTTTCATTTCACTAGGTATTATAAGTAATTGAGAGATAAACTATACTAAAGGCAGCAGGGATGTGTGTAGGTGATATGCAAGAAAGCCTTTTTGTTTTGTTTTTTTTTTGCAGAACTAGAGATTGAACCCAGGGGCATTCTACCTCTGAGCTACACTCCCAGCCCTATTTTTTCATTCTTTATTTTGAAACCAGATCTCACTGAGCTGCAGAGGGCCTCACTAAGCAGCTAAGGCTGGCCAGGAACCTGGGATCCTCCTGTCTCAGCCTCCCAAGTACTGGAATTACAAGTGTGTACCACCACACTTGGCGAATAAGCCGTGTGAGTATCCTTGGCTTTGGGTATCTGGGTGGAGAGGGGGAATACCTTGGAACCCATCCCCCAGGGATATGTAAGGACAACTATTATAGTTTGAATATAGAATGTCACTTGGAAAAGCTCATGTATTGGCACCACAAAAATGTTCAGAGGCGAAATAACTGAATCATAGCCTGGCGTGGTGGTGCACCCTTGTAATCCCAGCATTTGGGAGGCTGACATCGGAGGATCTGGGTTCATGGCCAGCCTCAGCTACCTAGTGAGACACTCCACAAATAAAGAATAAAAAATAGGGCTGGGGGCATAGCTCAGAGGTAGAACACCCCTGAGTTCAATCCCTAGTACTGCAAAAAAAAAGAAGAAGAAGAAGAAGAAGAAGAAGAAGAAGAAGAAGAAGAAGAAGAAGAAGAAAGAAATAACTGAATCATGACGGTTCTGATCTCACTAGTGGATAAATCCATTGATGAATTGATCCTTTGAATGAATTTATTGGGTGGTAATTAGGTAGGAGGAGCCTGGCTGGAGGAGACAGGTGACAGGTCATTGGGGTGTGATATTGGGGGCTAAATATTTCCACAGGCCCCTTTACGCCTCTAAGATGTGAGAGCAGCATCCCTGCATACCCTGCCACCACCACCATTTATGGTTCAGATTTGGTCTCATGGACTAAAACCCCTGGAAACATGAGCCCCGATGGATCTTTCCTCCTCTAAGTTGTGTGTGTCAGGTATCTAGATTACAGCGTGAGAATGCTGAACAAAACAGCTACCATATTAACTCATGTCTTACAGTATTGTAGCCACCTTTCCACCTGGCTTTCTCTCAGGCCTTCTTCCTCTGCAGCCACCACACTGTGACCTCCCTCCTGCCCTCCAGGGTCTCCCCCTCCTCTCAGGCTGCTTAGTCCCTTCCTGGAAATCCTCCTCATTGTCCTGACAGAGCACTTCACCATCTCATTGCTAGGCATTTTCCAGATCATAACCCTAAGACTTTCCTTTCCACCCCTGCAGCAGCCTACCTTGGTGTCATCCTGAAGAATTACAGGTCTCCCCTTAGAAGAACTCTGTGGCTGGTCACTGGAATAAGTTTTGTTTGTTTATTTTTCATATTGGGGATTGGACCTAGAAATATTCTACCTCTGATCTACATCCCCAGTCCTATTTTATTTTTTGTTTTGAAACAGAGTCTCACTAAGTTGCTGAGGGTCTTGCTAAGTTGATGACGCTGGCCTGGAACCTGTAATCCTCCTGTCTCAGCCTCCTAAGTACTGGGATTACAGGCATGTTCCACCATGTCTGGCTGGAATAAGAATATTGGGAAAGTCTGTAAACCTCCAAGTTTGCATTCTTTGGAGGAAAATAATCTCTTCAGTACACTCCCACCTTGGCCCCTCCAGACTTTAATCCATGACTCCTGGCAATGGAGAACCCATGCTTCTGTGTACGATGCCACACGCAAGGAAATGTGGAAGAAGAAGAGGGAAAGCACACCTGGACACGGCAAAACATGTGCATTCAAAGCCACACAAAACAGCATGAGACCCACTTTTGCTGAAATAAAACCCCATCTGTCCTCCACAATCATTTCCCCCTTATTAAATAAGATGCCAAGTTACTCTCACGAGATTGGCACTTGGCCTACTCAAGAACAAGCATCAGATTCTTCCTAAGTTTGTTCCTAGGTATGAACAATGGTGGCCGCTGCTGCTGTCTGCGTATCTTCCCCATCACAACAGCTGAGCGACCGGCAGTAGGCAGGCTTAAGAAAGGCAGAGTGGATATGCCAGTATCTATTGCCGTCATTTGCCAGTATAATGTAAGCTTGTCAATTATCTTGTCAGGCATCAACTTACGTTGAATTTGAAAACAGTAAATGCCACACAAAAGTACAAGTGATTTATACACAAGACAACGGGTGCACTTAAAGTCTGCAATGCAATCAAACGAGATACACCAGCAGATTGCGTACTTTGTGTTATTACCACAGAGGAAAAAAACAACACAAAACAACAACAACAACAAAAAATCCTTGAGAAAAGAGATAACTATTTGAGAGCAATCAGCCCCAAAGCACAAACCACTTCTCATCTCACCCCCTTCCCTACTTCCAGAACCTTCCATTTATCAGTTGGATTCACTAATAGTGCTTTGGTACTTTAAGTAACAAAAGCTAAAGCACTCAAATCAGAAGTCAGTCTCTTCCCTGCTGCACTCTGCAGCCTGACAATACACCAGCTGATAAAATGCAAAAGGCCTTGCTAAAGGGCAAGGAAGGGAGGGGACAGAAAATTCCAGATAGGATAGAACTACAGTTAAGCACCCATCCACGCAGCACTTGGTGACCTATTTTGAAACAGCCAATCTCCCATTTGTTTTTTGAGGTTTGCCCTTGGGAATCATATTTTTTAAATGGAAGCATTGAAATGCTTTGCTTTCATTGTTAGATCTGTTACCAAGGACAAAACAAGTTCAGAGACAAGACATCCGAAATTGGTCACACACCTGGCTTCTCTTTTATTTTTCATTCCCTGCTCCGCTATTCCATCATGGAGGCTGCTTTGATCTAGTGTTTCTATTACTTCCTATCTGTTGACACGACTTCACTCTATCGCCCGCCTTCCCTCTCCTCCACCACTCTCAGCTTTGTTCTCAGTCTTCCCGTGCGAATGCTAGCCTGTCTCCGGAGCTATTTCACCCTCCAGATCGCCTTCTTACACTTGGATTACATATTTTATCCTTTCTGTCCTGTTCATGGTTCCATACTGCCTGGGCTATTTTCTATCTTGCCCTTTGGCCTTGTAGTCTTCAATTATCTTTACTACTTTTTATCTCTTTGCTACGATTTTTTTTTTCCTCCAGTACTCTTACAGTGGTTCCTTTAATTATATGTCCCTACATTGTCCACCAGCAAGCCACCAAATGTTCAATGCATCAATTTAGTTTCATCGCTGCACAGCAAATTTTCTGAGCCAAAATTTCATCCAGGCCCACCTGGATGTTTCTGCTCAAAGCCAGGCTCCCTCGGCTCAGGCAGAAACTGACCATACATAATTGAACATAATACAGAACAACTCTAAATAATTCTGACCTATCACAAAGAAACTCTGGATTCTTTATTTAGCAAAACAAAAAAATGGAGGTGGTTTCATATACAAGCAAATTGTATGTTCCAGGTACTCTATCTCAAGTAATATGTTAATTATTATTATGTTTATGGACTTCACTGAATATTAACCAATTGAAGCGGGAGGGGATTTTCTTGGTTTTTTTGTTTTTGTTTTTGTTTTTGTTTTTGTTTTTGTTTTTTTTGCAGTATTGGGGATTGAACCCACTACCTCCAAGCTACACCTCCCAGCCCTATCTTTTATTCTTTATTTTGAAACAGCATCCCACTAAGTTGTGAAAGGACTCACTAAATAGTTGAGACTGGCGGTGAAACTACAATCCTCCTGTCTCAGCCTCCCAAGTACTGGGATTACAAACCTGTGCCACCACGCCCAGCTCAGGATTTTCTTTAGAAAAGGGAGACATGGGAGACTCCATCATGAAGAATCAACTTTTTTTTTTTTTTTTAGATCTTATGTAGCCAAGGAGCAATTACAGTCTTAGTAGTTTATGAGGCAGGGTAATCTGTCACATTCTCTTTTGGGGCTTTTATATTCAGATAACCTTGGCACACACCTGTAATCCCAGTACTTGGCAGGCTGAGATAGGAGGATCACAGGTTCAAGGCCAGCATTACCAATTTATGGAGATTCTCAGTAACCTAGTGAAACTCTGTTTCAAAACAAAATAAAAAGGGCCAAATGTGTGCTCAGAGTTAGAATGCCCCTGGGTCCAATCCTCAATATAAAAAAAAAAAAAAATTTAATAGACCAGCCTATCTGTACCTGATACAGATATGAACAGCCATATATGATGGAAGCAACCATATCTCAGTATAAATTATGCCTTATTATTATATATTATGCCTTATTTTTTATTTTAAAATGTAGGTATAGTTCAGTGATAGAGCACTTGCCTAGTATGCTCAAGGTCCTGGGTTCAATCCCCTAGCCCTGCCAAAAAAAAAAATGTAAGTACGGTTATTTTTCCTAGATTTCTTTAAAGTATAAGACTTCTGCTATCTTTGACATTACTCTTTGACATCATCGACAACAATAAGAACACCAACTCTAGGATTACATATAATGAGCCATTATCTCCCAAGCTCTAAATCGTTCCCCTAGCATAAGGGAGGTTCCGCTGAGATGCACATTAGCTTCTTTCTTTATTGTTGAAACACAATTCTGATGGGTTTGTACTTAAACGTGGCTACCGAACAGTGAGAAACATAAAGAAAGAGTACCAAGGTTCATGACTACTAGTGGTTTACTTTCTAAAGCAGAATGATATTATAAATATAAAAGGAGATAACTACCCTGCAAATAATAATATATGAAAGTCACTCAGTAAAGTAGGCTCTTCAACAGATATAAACATCCTGAATTCTTTTACCAAGGAAATTACATAAAGGTGGGAGACACGTGTGAAATCAAACATAACGGATTGCGGATCCAAGTGCCACTGCTACCGGCGATGAGTACCTGGGCAAGTTCTTTCACTGCTGCGGTCCTCCTTTTGTTTTCATCTGGCAAAAAGCAATAGTTTTCAACATCTTCAGAACTAAAAGCAATTAAGAAATGGAAAAGCTTTGATAAATGCCAGTTTCCTTTCCCTCTTTCATAGATGTGATTCAAAATGTTCATCCTATCCCTACCCCTAATGGCCACTCTCTGGAATACTAGCCTCTTTCTGTTCTTTAAACCTTCCCAGAAGCCTTTGCACTTGCTCCTCCTACCTGGAGGACTCATCCCAAGACTTCCTCATGGCTAACTCCTCCAGATTCATCTCTAGCCCAAATCTCCCCCACTCAGAAGAGAAGCCGTCACTGTTACAATGGCTCTCTTTCCTGTTTTATCATCATTGTGGTATTTTCCACACATGAGCTCCTGGTAGTATTTGTTTCATTATTTATTGATTGTCATACACAGAGAGAACAGTCACCATGAGAAGGGAGAACTTGAACACCTCATTCTCTGCCAAGTCAGCCAATATTGAAACCTGACCCTGAGCAGTGGAAAGCCAGGGGAGTGAAGAAGGTTTTAATCTTGGAAAGAGCACACCAGCCCAGTGTAAAGACTGGATTGCTTCTGGGAAAAGTCAAACTATGGAGACAATAAAAATACCACTGAATGAAGAATTTGACTTAACAGAAAGTGGTGGGGGAAGGGAGGACACCCTAATGAGCATGATGTACTTTCATGAACACATCAAAGTCAATCACTAAACTGACCTTGAGAAGGAGGGAGGAAGAGGGAATGGGGCAGGAATTGGGGAAGGGTTAAATGAGAAATGTATATATGTATGCCTTTACCTATACTAGCTTGTACCTAACAAAGATGGGTGCATTCAAAGATATGTGATTACAATGCACCCATTAAAAAATAAATAAAAAAAGAAAGAGAAAGATGAAAAAAAATGATTTGTTAAAGTTACACCAGGAGATTTTTGATCTACGTAATGCAGAGCCCATTTCTATTAATGTGGCAGAAACAGCTAAGACATTTTTAGATCGGCTTCAATCCTTGGTGCCTACCTGGCCCTCATTTACCTCCTTGCTGGGAGGAGTTATCATAGCAACAGCAATAGTCATTCTAGGCTTATGCATTCTACCACTCATTGTACGCCTTGTGATCAATACCTTTGTTAGCATACGAGCAGATTTACATGGAATAAAACTGCAAGCACTGCCTCACACAGGGCCTGGTAGTCAATGACGGGTTCGATTTTTTCAGGGCAATATCAACCTAAGACAGGGCTCGTTTAACGACTCATTGAGACCCCATGACGGGTAAGATCATGCACCTGGTAGGAAACGACCTAAGACAGACACAGTCCTTCGTGCATTTTAAAATAAAAACGGGGGAGTTGTGGGAGCCCAGCTGGGTCCTTTCCCCCCTGGCAGTTGCTATCTGCATATATGAGTAATTATACTCATGATTTTTCTGCTCTGGCTACTTTGGCGTCTCGAAGTCTGGAGATTGCTCCTAGGCTGTGTAGATGAAAGACCCTCTTACTTCTTAGAAAGTAAATATATGACTCTAAAGGTTTATGGTTTTATGACTCTAGAAAGTTTGCTTGACCAAGCTATGTTAGGAATGTGGGCTATACATGGAAAATGAAGAAGTGGTGCTAATCATGCTCTGGCAATGATTGATATGTCATAAATGTATATGTAACCCTGTTGTACTCAAGAAATGTATAAAAATTCTGTGCTGAATAATAAAAATAAAAATACTAGTGTTTGCCAAAAGCCATGGGGAGGAGAGATGAATAGGCAGGGCACAGAGGCCATTAGGGCAGTGAAATGACTCTATACGATGCTATAATGGCAGATATGTCATCATACATGTCTCAACCCCACTGAATGTACAGGAAAAAAAAAAAAAAAACATTATTTTGAGTAGTCCATTCCTATAATAGGCTCTTTTTTTTTTTTTTTTTTCCTTTTGCAGTACTGGAGATTGAACCCAGGACCTCATATATTCATATATGCTAGGCAAGTGTTCTACCACTGAGCCCATTTTTAAAGCCTATTTTGAGACAATTCACTAAATTGCAGATCCTGGCTCAAACTTGTGATCTTCCTGCTTCAGCCTCCTTAGTAGCTGGGATTACCAGAATATACCATCACATACAGTTTATAATAGGCTTGTTATGAGTGTAAAGTCAAATAAATCCCAAAGGCATTTTATCTAACCTATCAAAACACTTATTTTCTCCTATATTTTATAAAAATACTTGTTTCATACCAACCTGCTAGGCTATTGTGGTCTTGATTCCTCACCCATCCGATATAATATGACTGATTTATCACTTCAAGACGTGTGTCACCTACATATTCTATAAGCATTCCTTCTGTATTTTTATATCACTGTAGCAAATGATTCTTTATAAGCAAGTGAAGAGTGTAGTGACTTTCACATGTCCTTCGTGTCTCATTTCAAGCTGTGTTCTATACACTAAATTCCAGTACAAAGAAGAAGCTGCATGGAAAAAAATTATATTTCTTTATGAAAAAAAAACATATGAAAACATTGACCAGGGTAGAGCCAAGAGGTCCTGTGGGAGATACCTAAAAATTTCATCAATTTTTATATCAATGCATTCATCCAATCTCTTTGCTGTTCACATTTCTCTATGCTGTTCACAAGGATGCCTTTGACAATAGTTTAAATTGGTGGCTGTGTTGAGGCTAAACTTAGACTGCCAACCTACTATAGGACAGGCACAATTCCAGGTGAATACAGCCCTGATTGAAAGTGACAAAATCCCTGCTTTCATGGACCCAGCACTCTTGAAAAATGACGGACTAGTGGCACTTAAAATCTGGCCTTGTCTATGAATGTTACTTAGTTCTGTTTTATGAGCCTTCTTTAGAGAATTCTTGGGTCAGAATCCTTTTAAAGACCATGCTCTTCTTTGTATTTGACCTTGATACCTTGTCTCCTTTTAGTTTCATACCTGCCCCTTTAAAATTCTGAACTCAAGCTGAGTAGTGCACACCTGTAATCCCAGTATTTGGGAGGCTGAGACAGGAGGATTGCAGGTTTGAGGCCAGCTGCAGCAATTTAGCAAGGCCCTCAGCAACTTAGCGAGACTCTGTTTCAAAATAAAAAATAAGAAGGGCTGGGAGTGGAGCTCAGAGGTAGAATGCCCCTGGGTTCAATCCTCATAACCTCCCCCCCCACCACACACACACACACATACACACACACACACACACACGCACACACACTCACACACTCACACACACACACACATATTCTGAACTCCACAGCTTGGTTCTGAGAAGCATTGATTTCTTTGGTTGCCTCCCCTGTCTGCACACTGCTCATGGCCACAGCTGGGGACAGGCAGATCTGCTCCCAGGCCTGGCTGTAACTTGAGCAAATTATTCAACTTCTCAGCCTGTTTTCTCATCTACAAAGTATAAATAAACAGACATACTGCGGAGCGCTGTTGTGAAGAATAAATGGGCCAACTGATACAAAACCCTGGGCCAGGGCCCGGGATGAAGGAGAACCTCACCGTTCATTTATACGAGGCCTCATGCTCCTGATTCAGGCTTGTACAAGAGTTTCTAACAATCACATCGGATCTTTTCTTCATGAAATGCAAATCTGTGTTCTAGCTTCAATGGCACTTTCTCCTTGGTTTTGTCTTTGTTCCACCATGTCTGCATTAGGCCACAACCTACGTGTTCCTGTGGTCCAGGTGTCAGTCTCCCTTATAAGACTGTAGGGTCCATGAGGACCAGAAGGATGGTTTTCTGTCTTATTTATATCAGTCTTCAGCACCTACTGCCATGCCTGGCAAATCAAAGGAATGCAAATATATACTAAAAGAATCTATTGGCTGGGCAGGGTGGCGCACGCCTATAATCTCAGTACTGGGGAGGCTGAGACAGGAAAATCACAGGTTTGAGTCCTAAAATTGCCTCAGGAATTCAATGAGACTCTGAGCAACCTAGTGAGACCTTGTTTTCAAAATAAATAAAATAGGTCTAGGCATGTAGCTTGGAGGTTGAATGCCCTTGGGTTCAACCCTCAGTACCAAAAAATAGAACCATTGGATTTACAACACCTGCTCTCTCTTATTCCATTAATGCTAACTCATGAGCGACAAGGTATTCTCTGTCAGTTCCCATCACTTAGACATCACTAACCACAGCCAGGCATGGTAGCACACACCTGTAATACCAGTGCTTTGGAGGCTGAGACAGGAGAATCACAAATTCAAGGCAACCTAGCGAGGCCATGAGCAACTTAGTGAGACCCTGCTTCAAAAAAATAAATAAATAAATAGAATAGGAGGTATAACCCAGAGGCAGTATACCCCTGGATTCAATCCCCAGTGCTGAAAAAAAAAAAAAAAAAAAAAAAAATCACTAAATACATTTTCTTGTCTCTCAGAATTAGGTAAAGGACACTCTCCTCTTAATATTTATTTATTTATTTATTTATTTATTTATTTATTTATTTATTTATTTATTGCGGTACTGGGGATTGAACTCGGGCATTCTACCTCCGAGCTATACCCCCAAGCCCTATTTTTTTATTCTTTATTTTGAAACCGAGTCTCACTAAGTTGCGGAGTTCCTCACTAGGTCGCTGAGGCTGGCCGCGAACCCGGATCCTCCGGTCTCAGCCTCCCAAATGCTGGGATTACAAGCGTGCGCCACCACACCCGGCTCCCTCATTGATATTTATTAGACCCAGGAATAACCACATTCGTCTTGAAGGCTTAATGTGTGCTATAACTAACCTTGTGACTATTACCTTAATGTTGACAGTCGATCTTTGTGTGGTCATAAATGTATTTGAAGACAAAAAAAATCTGACAACACTTTCCATGCCATAGTTTGGATGTCTAGCTGACACATATTAAAGCCTAACAATGAGAGCATACCAAGTGCACGCTGGCACTGAGCCTGATATACATATTCCTAGTCTAGCGCTATAGATTGCAAGGCCGGGAGGTGGTAAGTATCTATTGAGAATCTATTGGGTGCATACTAGCACTGTAGTCGTTACTATGGCAATACAGGAAAGGAATCTATTCCAAGAGCAACATTTATATTAAAGGACACAAATAACAGCTAACTGAATCTGAGAAGGCTAGGAGCTTCTTCTCTTGTTGGAGTTCAGTCTGATATCATAATCTTGGGATATCTATGTAAAAGAAAAGAGATAACGAATGGCAGTTTAAAAAAAATTTTTTTGGCAGGTTTTGTAGCTGTAAAAGTAAAAAAGCTGCCAGTGACAAGTCCACAGAACTCAACCCCAAACACAGAGCTCCTTGGGTATTTCCATTATCCTGGGATATAAGGAGAACACACAGGACACTTCTTTATAAGCAATATAACAACCATCACTATCTGAAGAGCAAACCAATCACAGAATCATGGTGGGGAACCAGGAAAGAGCGGTAGCCTGAGAGAGACATGTATGTGTTTCTGTGTCGTCTCCCCCCACCCATCACTTAATCATGAGTGGAGCTTGGTGACTGCCTAGCTACCATGTGACAGGGAAAGGACATAGTCCATTGGTGCTGCTAGAATTTGTTGAGTTCCAGAAGTCAGAGATGCCAGACAAGACTGGCCAGGGAGTTGTGCGCATGGTCTCAGCCCACCAGGCACCAATCTTCTATTTTCGTGTGTGTGTGTGTGTGTGTGTGTGTGTGTGTGTTTCTAGGGATTGAACTCAGGGGCATTCTACCTCCAAGCTACATCCTCATCTCCCCCACCCCTCTTTTAGTGTTTGGTTGGTTGGTTTTGTTTTTGTTTTTGTTTTTGTTTTCAGTACTGGGGATGGAACCTGGGGCCATTCTACCTCCGAGCTACAGCCCCAGCCCTACTTTTTTATTCTTTATTTTGAAACAGGGTCTCACTAAGTTGCAGAGGGCCTCACTAAGCAGCTGAGGCTGGCCATGAACCCAGATCCTCCAGTCTCAGCCTCCCAAATGCTGGGATTACAAGCATCCGCCACCACACCCGGCTCTAGTGTTTGTTTTGAAACAGGGTCTCGATACATTGCGGAGAGTCTCGCCTAGTTGCTAAGATTGGCCTTTTTTAACTTTTATTTATTTTTTAAAATGTGCTTTTATTGGTGCATTATTGTCTCATATCAAGACTGGTCTTGAACCTGCTATCCTACTGCTTCAGTTTCCCAAATACTGGGATTACAGGCATGTGCCACCATGCCCAGCTCCAATCTTTTATTTTCAGGATGCTGATTAACCCAAATACAATTAAAACTCTAAGACACACACACACACACACACACACACACACACACACACACACAATTTCCCTTAAAATTATTCTTAAAGAAAATTCTGGCCGGGTGTAGTGGCACACGCTTGTAGTCCCAATACTTGGGAGGCTGAGACAGGAGGATCCAGGTTTGTGGCCAGCCTCAGGTACTTAATGAGGCCCTCCACAACTTAGCGAGACCCTGTTTCAAAATAAAGAATAATAAAATAGCCGGGTGTGGTGGTGCACGCTTGTAATCCCAGCATTTGGGAGGCTGAGACTGGAGGATCCGGGTTCACAACCAGCTTCAGCTATTTAGTGAGGCCCTCCGCTACTTAGTGAGACCTTGTTTCAAAATAAAGAATAAAAATCTACTTAGTGAGACCTTGTTTCAAAATAAAGAATAAAAAATCCGGCTGGGTCTGTAGCTCAGAGTAGAATGCCCCTGGGTTCCATCCCCAGTACTGCAAAAAAAAAAAAAGAATAAAATAGGGCTGGAGGTGTAGGTCAGAGGTAGAATGCCCCTGGGTTCCACTCCCAGTACCACAAAAAAAAAAAAGAGAGAAAAAATTCTAAAGGTTCACATACATTCAACTTCATGCACTATTTACACAGATGTGCAGCTCCTTTGTATAGAGGCGATTCATAAACTATTATTTCCTAGGTAGGTATAGAAAAGACTGATCTCTATTATGTCATGATTATAACTTTTCTATGTACTTTTTTTGAGGTATCTGGGTGAATCATCTGTAAAGGAGAGTTGATAAACATTTTTCAAAACAATAGATATATAAGTAAATTCATCTCATAATAAAATCATTGGAATTAATCATCATGAGGCTAGTAAATGGCAAGTAACAAGTGTCATGCAATATTGAAACTGCCAGTAAAGAAAACAGAGGTCAGCGGTTTGAGCCTGGTGTGGTGGTGCATACCTGTAATCCCTGTACTTAGGAGGCTGAGATAGAGGATCACAGGTTCAAGGCCAGCCTTATCAATTCAGAGAGACCCTTGGCAGCTTAGTGAGATACTGTTATGAAATAAATTAAGGCTGGGAGTGATGAAGTAGAATAGGAAGGAATAAAATTTAGGTAGGAAGGAGACACTGGGAGGAAAAAGAAAAAGTATTGTTTTAAAATCTGGAGAGTTTTAAGCTAACTCCACCCCTTGGAGGTCCCACACCCTAATCCCCGGAAGCCCTGTCCTCACCGGAAATCCTTTCGGACAAAGGCCAGACTTCAGTGACCTCCCATCTTCGAAACCTGAGAAAGGAGGAGGATCCAACTTGGAACGCCTACCTAACAACCGCCAATACCTGAGAAACGAGGAGGTCCAGACTGCTTCTGTGCCCGCCCCTTTTAAAAGTTTATAAAAAAAGGGCCGCTTCCTCTCTTCCGGCCTCTTTGTCCGCATGGCTGGGAAGATCTCCGCTTCTCTGTTTTCCCCGAGTCCCTTGTTTCCCTGAATAAATACCTGCCTTTTGTCCCCTACTGGCATGTGTTAAAATTCTTTTTATCTCGGAGGCCAAGGACCCACGAGTGGGACCACTTATCCCACGACAGGAAGATAGCTCAGAAGTAGAATGTCCCTGGGTTCAGTTCCCAGTACAAAAAAAAAACCATTGGCTAACTCTGGCTGGTCATGTGCTCTTGTAAATGAAGTTTTGTCAGAAGGTAGCCACGTCCAGAGTCTACCTTGGAGGCGTCTCCCTTGCGTTTCTTAAAAAGCTCATCAGGAACATCCATCATAAATATTAGGCATGAGTTGATATCACAAATATCTCTAACATGCTTCTTCACCCTGCACTGAGAAAAACACTAAAAAAAGTACTTAAGCTGGACACAGTGGTACACACCTGTAATCTCAGTACTTAGGAGGCTAAGACAAAAGGATCATAGGTTCAAGGATAGTCTCAGCAACTTAGTGAGACCTTGTTTCAAAATAAAAAAATAAGCTGGGCATGGTGGCACACTTGGGAGGCTGAGACTGGAGGATCTGGGTTCGCAGTCAGCCTCAGCTCTTTAGTGAGGCACTCCGCAACTTAGTGAGACCCTGTTTCAAAATAAAGAATAAAAAATAGGGCTGGAGGTGTAGCTCGGAGGTAGAATGCTCCTGAATTCAATCCCCAGTACCACAAAATAAATAAATAAATAATAATAATAATAATAACAATAATAATAATGAAAAGATAGCGCTGGGGATATAGCTCAGAGGTAGAATGCTCCTGGGTTCAATCCCCAGTATTAAAAAAAAAAAGTACTTCTAGAGATTTCTTATTAAATATGAAAGAGTAAAGACATGTCCGCTTTCGCACTTCTCTATGAAACCAATTGAAAAATGAGAGGCAAAATGAAACACAATAAATAGAAATAAAACACAACTCCACACCATGATCAATGAAGAAGAGGTACCAGCAGCAGTGAAACTTGATTTATATCTAGGGAGAACATTAAGAGCAGACACAAGAAGCTGTTGTCAAATGCTCCATGATTTATTTATCTGCTAATTTGTTTTTCTCCAAGTCGAGTCTTTGCATCGAAGGAATCGTTTTCCCCATGATCTAAGCATCTGAGCACATCAGTCCACACGGCTTATTTAAACTGACATGAATGCCATTGGAACTCCACAGAAAAATAAATAGACTTGATCTTATCGGCTTGTCATAACCCCTCTCCATATCCATCTCTTGCTAACTTTCCTCTCTCCTTACAACTTTGATTCCTGCTCCTTTCCATAGATTATCTTGTCTCCTCCTTTACTTCATATAAAACAAGAACCACTAGGAATAAACAGGTGCTTTATGATTCTTGTTCCAACTTTCATTATCATATTAAAATCTCCAAGCTGGGTGTGGTGGTGCACACCTGTAATCCCAGTACCTGGGAGACTGAGACAGGAGGATTGCAGATTTGAGGATGGCCTCAACAATTTAGCAATACTCTCAGCAACTAGCAAGATCCTGTTTCAAAATCAAAACAATTAAAAAATAAAAGTTGGGGTATAGTTCAGAGGTAGAATGCCCCTGGGTTCAATTCCCAAAATAAGAAAAAAAAATCTCCAGGCTGCCCTGTGTCCAATACTCCAGCCAAAGGGACCACTAGCTGCTTTTTTGTACTAGGAATAATTTACTGAAATAAAATTGACAGACAGTAGAATACATAAATGTTCCATGACTTTGACAAATATGTACACCTGTGTAATTATCATCCAGATAAAAATACAGAACATTCCCATCACCCTCTGAAGTTCCCTCCTGTTCCCTTATCCAGACCATTTACCACCACACCCTGAGGCAAGTAGTATTCTGATTTCTCTCACCACAGACTAACCTTATCTATTCTACACACAACTTCATACAAATGAAGGCACCCAGTGTGCACGCTTTTCTGTCCCACTTCTTCAGCTCAGCTTATTTATGAGACGCATCCACAGACATTCCACGCGTGTATGCTGCGGGTATCCATAGCTTACTAATTTTTATCATGTAGATACAACATACATTGTGTAACTCTTTGGGTTTTGATGAAACTCTGGGTTACTCAGATTTGAGCTGCTAAACATAAGGCTAATGTGAATATTCTTGTGAGTATTCTTGTGAACATATGCATTCATCTTGGGAGAAGTATACAAGGAGTGGAATTGCTGAGTGATGGGGAGGTATTTGTTCCATTTTATTAAACAGTGGAAAACAGGTTTCCAATGTTATTATGCTACCATTGCTGTGAGGTTTTTTGTTTTTTGTTTTTTAAGCATTCTACATACAATGGTCTCAGCTCTGCAGCCTTGTTCCTTCTCTTCTCACTTCCTGGTGTGCTTCTGATGCTCATGTGCTCGATTCTACCATCCTTTTGGGTCCATTATGCTGGCTTCATCTTCTATGAATGTTTTCTATCCCCAACTCCTGCACTATCAGCTCAAATGCTTTTTTTTTTTTTTTTTTTTAACCCTAATCTAATATTTCTTTGCATGTTTTTGTTATTTCTCCTGGGGCCTTTTTCACTCAGCTTTTTCTGTTTTGCATACCACGAAAGCAGGATTGTGTTGTATACTCTTGCAACCCTCAGGCGCAGCTCGCAGACTGTGCAAAGCGTACAGTAAGCCCACAGTAAAGATTTGTTTATTGGACGAATTATTTTATATATTCTCTTTCTTCACATATATATAAATATTCTCTTTCTTTATATATATGTACATATATATAAAAAGAAATATATATATATTCTCTTTCTTTCCTACAATTATAGGTCCCTTGATGGCAGAAACCATGTTTTATTAATTTCTATTAATACCCAGAATACCCTGCACTAAATTAGTTGAACAAGTACCTGCTGTATTTTTATAAGAATCACTTTAATAAAAGTGTATGCACAGTACAATCAAATTCAATTTAGAGGACATGAAAAATAATGAGTGGGTTTAAATTTGATCACATGGTTCCAATAATTAAGTTTTTCTTTTAAGTGAGAAGCTATTTTTTTGTTGTTATAATATAAGGTGAAAGTGGCATCTAAGTGCCCTTTCCGAGGCCTTTATTTCAAACCCAAGCTGATTTCATAGAATGTATTTCAAACTCAAGCTGATTTCATAGAATGTTTTCATAGTACACATATATGCAAATGTAGTCACAGAGATTCTTAAATATTAATCAAGAGCACTTAAGCACTTGCTGGCTCCAACTGATTTCCATTTGATAGGAAATTTAATTTTTTGAAAAGGCTGTTGTATATAACTCAATTATTTCCAAGAATATAGTTATATTAACATCTTTAATTTTAAATGGCCAGGCATTGTATTAAATGACAACAATAAAATTAATGTATAATTGGGGGAAAAGCGTTCTAGTCTTTAAAATGAAGTATTTCAAGACAATCTTGTAGGGTCATCTAAACTTATGTATGAAATTCGTACTTATTTTAGAAGGAAAGTGTGTGGGGGGGCTTTCTGAAATGTTGCTCCATTATTTAGAATATCCATTCACCTCCTGAACACAAGGGAATACTTTAGGATCTTGCTACATAAAGCTGTTACTAGATGTCTTCTGATATTTTATCTGCTATTTCCAAGACTTGGCTATTATGAGAAATATTATAACACAAAATGCATTTTATTGTCAGTGGAAATTTAAGAGGAACTGTGGACATGACATTGAATTCCAATATTTTATTTAACTGGTTTAGGAAATGAATTTTCAAGTAGAAAGGGCAGAAAGAGAAAAAGTTAAATTTTTTAAAAAGACATAGCAACTTAGATAAGGAAATCTAAAAAAAAAAAAAAAAAAAAAAAAAGCACAGATAATAATCTTTGGTGATTGTTTTATCAAAAGTAATGTCTTAAAATTTCTGGAGGAATTGTTCATGGAAGATTGCTTGGAGCAGGTTGTATGCCCAGTCTGCATTTTCTTTTTTATTTGAATGTGTGGGTGGGGGGTGGTACTGAGGATTAAACCCAGGGGCATTCTACCTGTGAGCTACAACCTTAGCCCTATTTTATTTTGAAAATGTGTCTCCGTAGGTTGTTGAGGGCCTCACTAAGTTGCTGGGGCTGGCCTCGAACCTGCAATCCTTCTGCCTCAGCCTCCTAAGTACTAGAATTACAGGAGTAGACTACCACACCTGGCTGTATTTTTTAAAGTATGTTTTCATCATTTAAACCAGAGTTCTGAAACTTTCTTCTGTAAACAACCAGATACTAAATATATACTTTTTTTTTTTTTGGGCCTTGTAAGCCATTTGATCTCTGTTGAAACTACTCAACTCTGCCTTCAAAGCTCAAAGAAGTCATAGACACTCATAGTGCATGGCTGGTTCAGTTTGATTTTTGAGTAGACTGTTTAACCCAACCAAAGAGTAATATTTTCTCAATATCACTTCACCCCACTCAGCCTTTTAATAACTCCCATTACTGTGCAATTTAACCACAGGAAAAAAATTTTGCATGTTTAAAAATGTATCAAGGACTTCCTATTCTAGCTCCAACATGTAAAGAACCCAGAAGTCATTACTCCTACCCTTATAACCAGAAAATAGATTAAATGGAAAATCAATTACCTTTCTCCAATCAATTAAAAAAAATGAGGTCACAGGGAAACCACTATCCTGAAATCTAAAGAGACAATCAAATACAAAGTAAAACAGCCAGCATCTGCTTACTTGGGGCAGAAGTGACTGGAGACATAAACTCACAGGAACACGGCACTGGTACGTTTGATGAGGTGGGGTCGGCAGAGCGTGGAGCAGCTTTAAAAGTGGGAAACACCTGAGGTGCAGCCTTTTGTAGATTTTACTTCCTGGAAATCTTATCAGATTCTCACAGTAAAAACCTGGGAGAAATTCTCTCCAACTGAGAAGGGGGCAGAAATCCTTCTATTCAAACAGTGGGAAGAGGAGAGTCACCATTTATACACCCAGAGCATTCTCCATAACAAAGTCTTGCTGTTCAAAAGAAATTACTTTACCAGAGCCTTATCTGCCTGTGAAACTTGTTTTCCTCTTTCACCTAAAGGGAAAAATAAAAAAGCTGAGAAACTGTTTTTGTTCTTTTTTTCTTTTTGCCTGGTTTTGTTGTTGTTGTTTTTGTGGCCCTGAGATTAAACTCAAAGGCATTCTGCCTCTGAGCTACACCCCCAGCCCTATTATATTTCATTTCCAAACAGGGTCTCACTAAGTTGCAGAAGGCCTTTCTAAATTGCTGAGGCTGGTCGTGAACTCGCGATCCTCCTGTCTCAGCCTCCCAAGTACTAGGATTACAAGTGTGTGCCACCATGCCCAGCTCTGAGAAACACTTTTAAGATCACTGCCCAAGAAACTCATGCCCACCAATAAAAGAAAAAGATTTAGTCGTAAGATCATAGAACATTCCTCCTTCACCCTTTTGCTTCCTATCAACAAGGGTCATAACTGAATTACATCTGACAGAACAGCAAGACAGCCTCTGTGAGTGGAAGATCTTCGGGAAACCCAAAGACAAGGAAGAAAAAAATGTAAGAGCACCACAGGAAAAGAAAGCCTCTGACATCCATGGGCTCTCCCCATTTCTGTTCCAGTGGGCCTTTATTGACATGGCGGTAAGGTACAGGGGAAGTAGTGTTCCCTGGCCACATGACTGACTCTCAGTCTTGTAGCTCCTCAGACCTGGCCGGACATGGACTGAACTCCAAAATCTCCAAAGCTGTGAACAAATAAATCTTCCTTCTTCTAAGTTGTGTGTTCAGTCACTTTGGATTACAGCAGTGAGCACATTGATGGAGACACTGAACATCCAGCAATTCTTCAATTACATTTCCTGCTCAATCACATGGAAGCTTCTGTTTCTACTAAGTTGTGGTTCTCAAAATCTGTCTCCCCAGGTTGGAAATTTGCCCTATAACCTTGATTCTCCAAGAGATCTAAGTATTTTTGAGTTTCACTTTGTTTGACCTTTTACCTGTTAGGACAGAGTGACAACTTCTAAGCTCCTTACGTGCTAACCACCAGTGTCAAAGAAAAACATTGCCATATACTAAAGGCAGCAAGACTTATTTTTATGCAGAAAACTACTGAAGGGAGGAGAGACTGCAGTATTAACTGAGTTCAACTGAAATATGAGTGGGCAAGGTATTTATTTATTTATTTATTTGCAGTACTGGGGATTGAATTCAGGGACATTCTACCTCCGAGCTATACCCCCAGTCCTATTTTTTATTCTTTATTTTGAAACAGGGTCTCACTAAGTTGCAGAGTGCCTTACTAGGTAGCTGAGGCTGGCCATGAACCCAGATCCCCCGGTCTCAGCCTCCCAAATGCTGGGATTACAAGCATGCACCACCACGCCCGGCTTGGCCAAGGTTTTTAAAGAGAGGACAGAGAAGGAACAGAGAGGGACTGTGAGGAAGTGAAAAGAACAGCAAAAACAAAAAGGCACTAGGGCAATGTGGGGGAGGGGAGGAAGTACAGAAGCAAAGTGAGTGGGAAATGACTAACAGTGGTCTGTCACGGTATTCTGGGACAAAGGTCACTGTAGGCTGGCAGTATTGTGATTTCATAAGCAAAAACTGGATGTGGGAACTGGGATCACCTTTAGGAGCAGGTAGAAGCCAGGTTAAAGTTCAATCCAGTCTCTTGTCTCTTATCACACTGTTGGGACAAGTCTTCCTTGCCATGCTAGCATTTGACCAACAATCTAAAAATCAGTAAGCAGGCAATCATTGCATAGCTCTCAAGGCTAATGATTGCTTAACTTGCACAAACATTTAGTACAATTTCACAGCCCTATAGAAAATTTGAAGCTATCATAGAACATTGAAGATATCATAGCTTAATCTATTTAAAAGTGGCTGTCGTATACCATTTAATGACTTTTAATTAGACTTTTTTTTTTTTTTTTGCGGCACTGGGAATTGTACTCAGGGGCATTCTACCTCTGAGCTATATCCCTAGCCCTATTTTTTATTCTTTATTTTGAAACAGGGTCTCACAAAGTTGCGGAGGACCTCACTAGGTAGCTGAGGCTGGCTGCGAACCCGGATCCTCCGATCTCAGCCTCCCAAATGCTGGGATTAAAGCGTGCACCACCACACCCGGCTTAGACTATCTTTTGTATCTAATTGAATATATGCCTATCCCTCAGAAACCCTTTGAAGCAGTTCTTTATGTCTTTCTGCTGGTTTCCTTTTTGATAGTTCAGTTAAGCTTTGTGATGTAGTAACACATGCAAGTGCTCCAGAAATTTAATTGAACAGCTATCTATATCTATATCTATATCTATATATCATCTAGCTAGCTACTGGGAATTGAACCCAGAGGCATTCTACCTCCAAGCTACAAGCCAGTTCTTTTTAGTTTTTATTTTGAAACAGGGTCTCACTAGGCTGCTGAGAGTCTCGCTAAACTGCTGAGGCTGGCTTGAAACCTCTGATTCTCCTGTCTCAGCCTCTCAAGTACTACAATTATAGGTGTGGGCCACCAGGTCTTGTGGTATCTAATCTTTTGACATCAATTCCACCAAAAACTTGAAGATCTAGCATAGCTTCAATTTAAGTTTCTTCTTTAGAAGAACTTTGCACGCTGAAAAGAGAAAAGTCAATCTTTCGTTGAAACAATGTTTTGAAAATGTTAGGACTTTCAGCTCTATTAATATGAATGATATGTAAGATTATCATATTGGCCACTCCATGAAGTTTTAACTTTTGATAAATAATGTCTCTTCCCAGAGCAACTAGAGTATAATATGAAAATCACCTAAATTAGAAGAAAGAAGTCTGCCGTTCATTCACTTTGTCAATACAGGTCCACAATGCTTCATTGGAAAACCAGGGGGCAGATGTGTTGGGGAATTCAGAAATTTTTGGATTTTAGAAAAGTAATATGCTACATACACTATTTATTATGTAACCCTCATGGTTGGGCCTAGGACAGCTCCACAGGATGCAACACATTCAGATTTTTGCAGCAGACTATGTAAATACAAGTGACTGTGCTAGGTAAAAACATACATGACCCTGTGCCAGTTCAAGTCAGGTTTTGCCCTCAAATGCATTTTGGTGCCAAATTCATGAAAACCTTTCATTTTGCTAAGAACTTTAGATTTCAGACTTGCCTTAAGTCTTTTTCCTTACCCTACTGTAGTCTTTCAAAGTGGATCAAAACCTATGTCAAACTGGTGGAGAGAAATGTTAGCCTTAGCCTTAATAAATTGTAACAAGATTAATTTTTCTTCTCCCAAATTCTTTTTTTTTGGGGGGGGGGTAGCACTAGGGGTTGAACCTAGGGGCATTTAACCTCCCAGCTGCACTACCAGCCCTAATTTATTTATTTCAGGGTTTTTTTTTGTTTGTTTTTTTTTTTTTTGGTGCTAAGAATTGAACTCAGGGACATTCTACCTCTGAGCTATACCCCAGTCCTAATTTTATTTTTTATTTTGAAACAGGCTCTCACTAAATCACTTAGAGTCTCCCTAAGTTGCTAACGATATCCTTGAAACTATGATATTCCTGTCTCAGCCTCCCAAGTACTGGGATTACAGGGGTGCACCACCATGCCTGACTTCAAATAAATTTTGATTGGCAGATGTGTCTAGTACTTGATAGCCTTCTTTCCTCTGGGAGCTAGGTAGTGTGTAAGTGCACACTGGTTTGTTGGTGGGTTTTCTTTTGGGCTTTCTTCAAATGAAATCCTCTGAGTCTCGTAATTGTCTGGAAGCCCGTGCATGACCACAGCTAGTTCCTACGCTCCTCTGAGCCCACAGTCTGTTAAATCTCTTCCTGGAATGCTCCCTCTTGTGCTGATATTTTGACAAGCATCTGATATCCTGTAGCTCGCAAAATCCATTTTTTACTTAACAAAGGAGTGAGAGTGACCACAGGGTCTATGTGTCCCCTCTAGTCTCACTCACATGTCCCTCAGGAGGTCTCCTTAGGATGGGCAATTTAAGGAGCCTGGTACTAGGAGACAGCTCTCCTCTCAGGACCTCGGATGCTACTTAAAAATAGTTTGAATGCAATTTCTCTTCCATTTTTTTTTCCACCAAAAGACTTCCTTCCAAATCAAGCTTTATCCACACATTTATCATTGTCAGGAAAGATGAATGGCAAAATTATCACACAGAAGATTAAAACTCTATGTTTTAATACTTGCACAATCCTGCTCTATTATTCTTCACAGAGGCTTTAATAGACAGTTCATGAGAGCCAAAAGTAAAATTCTACCTTGGTTCAAATTCTGTATTTCCCACTAAATAGATGACCTTGAACAGCTGTGTTTCTCCATGTGTCATGGTACCTGTGTCTCATCAGAGGATAAATCAGCTAATACATAAAGGGTTCTCAGAGCCTTCATGAAGGGAGCACTAATAAATATTCATTTTATTATTAAAATAGATTAACACTTCCTAGAAAGCTCTGTATTGTATATACATAAGAGAAGAATATGCAAAATATACCAATAAAAAGCATATCTCAAAGCATAACTTTTTTTTTCGGTATTGGGGAGTGAACTCAGGGGCATTCTACCTTCAGGCTACACCCCAGACCTATTTTTTATTCTTTATTTTGAAACAGGGTCTCACTAAGTCGCAGAGTGCCTCACTAGATAGCTGAGGCTGGCCGCGAACCTGGATCCTCCGGTCTCAGCCTCCCGAATGCTGGGATTACAAGCGTGCGCCACCACGCCCGGGTTTTGGGGAGGTTTTTTGGTACTGGGGATTGAACCCAAGGGCTTTCTGCCTCTGAGCTACACCTCCAGCCCTATTTTATTTCTTATTTTGAAACAATGTCTCACTAAGTTGTAGAGGGCCTCACTACATGTTTCTGAGACTGGCTGTGAACCTGTGATCTTCCTATCTCAGTCTCCTAAGTACTGGGATTACAAGCATGCACCACCACCACACTAGGCAAAACATAACTTCTGAACATTGAGTTTCTGACTCCATTTTTTCTATGACACTATAAATGCATATGTGATTCCAATACTGATGAAAGCCTTAAATTACTTCTCTGTGCATATACCTGATACTCAGCAATTTCTTTTTGCCTGAATCTAAAATAAAATGGTTCAAAATATAATTCTCCCTCTCCTCTGCTTGAAATGGTCTTTCCTCTTATGTTTCAAAGTTAATTTTTAGTTATTCTTTTGGGCTAAGGTTGGCATTTCCCCCATGAAGCCTTCACAGGTTCTCTGTTCTATCTTTAATACCTATATCTTTCATTGTCCTTTTATACTGTTTATAATTCATTCTCTCTCTCTCTCTGTCTCTCTGTCTCTGTCTCTCTCTCTCTCGTGCGCACGTGTGTGTGTGTGTGTGTGTGTGTGTGTGTGTGTGTGTGTGTGTGTTGCTAGAGATTGAACCCAGGCACATTCTACCTCCAAGCTACACCCCCAGCTTTATTTCATTTGGAAACGGGTCTCACTAAGTTGCTGAGAGCCTCACTAAGTTGCTAAGGCTGGCCTCAAACCTGTGATCCTCTTGTCTCAGCCTTCCAAGTACTGGGAATACAGGTTTGCTTATTTATTTTTGTCCTCCTAGTGATTCTGAGAGTGCTTGACACAGTCTGGGGGGCAGGAATGAAGAAGGGTAAGTCAAGGAACTGACGGCATGATTCAATGAATGAAGCCAACCAAGGTTATGTCAGAGCAAAATGTCAACAATTTTCCTCCAAACTGATCTCATTTTACATGCATTGCATACCTCATTTGTAAAATATGTCAAATGTAAAGTCTCTAACTTGCAGAGTACGGTATTTAGAATTCAAGTAATTTTATGCCTGATTATCAGTGGATTAGTCCCAATTGCATTACTTTGCCTACCTATTTCCCACTGGAATCTTTCTTTTCACAAATAAGAACACTTCATAAAACCAAACAAATTAGAAAAATGTACTTCCTTGATAATTTAACAAGTAAAGTTGGTCTTATTGGAAAAGCATCACGGCAAAGAAAAAAATACAGGCAAGACGCTTAGAAATTTCATAAGAAATTCTAAGAATCCAGAATCACAAGGATGTATATCTCCCTGTCCTGTGCTAAAAACTCACTCAATAATAATGTAATATCTGCCAGGCGTGGTGGCACATGTTTGTAATCCCAGCATTTGGGAGGCTGAGGCCGGAGGATCTGGGTTCACGGTCAGCTTCAACTGCTTAGTGAGGCCCTCTGCAACTTAGTGAGACCCTGTTTCAAAATAAAGAATGAAAAACAGGGCTGGGGGTGTAGCTTGGAGGTAGAATGCCCCTGAGTTCAATCCCCAGTACCGCAAAAAAAAAAAAAAGTAATATCCTCTGTCCTTAATCAGAACTATTCACTTGGCTAGTCCAATTATGATGTGATATCACAGAAAATTACACATAATTTCAAAGACTTAGTGCCAAAAAAGAATGTAAATATCATGCTAATTATTTTATATTGACTACATGTGGAAATTACAACATTTGGATATATTAAGTCAAATAAAGTATTATAATTACTGTTTCTTCACTACTTTTTTAATGTGGCTATAAGAAAATTAGAACCAGGCACAGTGGTGCACACCTGTAATGCCAGTATTTGGGAGACTGAGACGGGAAGATTGCAGATTCAAGACCAGCCTTGGCAAATCAGCGAGCCCCAGTTTCAAATTTTAAAAAATTAAAAAGGACTGGAAGTGTAGCTCACAGTAGAATGCCTCTGGGTTCAATCCCCATTACCAAAAATAAATAAATAAATTATGTATGTGACTGTGCTATTTTTAAATGAATCTTAAAACTCAGTCTTGTTTTGTTTTTGTTTTGTTTTGTTTTCTTCTCAATTCATGTGGCAGAGATTTGGAATTATATGCCAATAAGTGGCTATAATTTCTAGCTGGGCAGATGACTGCCAGAACAAAGACCACATCTCCCAGCTCTCAGGCAGTTGGGTATGGCCCATTACTTGGTACTACAGATGGCATATAAAAGGAAGTGATGTGTGCTTTTCACTGAGAAAGATTGTCTCCTCCCATTCCTCTTGCCTTATTGGAAAGCATAGTGGTTCCCACTACTGGCTGGAATTTAGATAAAGTGATGCCTCACCTTGGACTTCACAAAGAGAACAAAACCCTACAGATATCAGAGCAACAAGGTAAAAAGAAGATTGTACCCTCAACAACTGGGCAGGTCATACTGTTTACCATGAGGAGAACATAAAATTCAATCCTTCTTCAAGCTATTGTTGGTCTGGGTTTCTGTTGCAAGCAGTTAAAACCAGAGTTTAACAAATATAACTGATCATTGTGAAGTATCAATTTTCAATTTTTCATACATTTCTCCGTGTCTCATTTGATGTTCATCACAACCTCATCAGGTCTCTAGGACAGATATTACTCTCCTGATTTTGTAGACAGGAAAACTAAGACTTGAAGAGATTCTGAGACCTGTTGAAAGATGAATTGATCAGAGAGTGACTGATTACTGAATTACTGATTACGGAATTACTCATTGGGTTTTCTGCCTTGTACTGTAATGCTCTTTCTTCTGCGCTACCCTGTAGCGGAGTGAACCTGTATCACACCGACAATGATAGCATTTTAGACATTTTATCAGGATGTTTTATCAATTAATACAATCTAAGTATTTTCAAAAGACCACTCTGGTTTTCTATATGAAGTACATTCAAGACTGGAGAACAGAACACATTTTCGATAACTCATTCCTTTTTTTGATGCCTAGTACTCATATTGATGAGCCATGGTGGTGGAAAGCAACACAGGGCATGAGGTAAAGAGTTCTCAGGGGAGATCGGGTTCAGTGGTACACACCTGTAATCCCAGTACTTGGGAAGCTGAGACAGGAGGATCGCAGGTTCAAAGCCAGCCTCAGCAACTTAGTAAGGCCCTTAGCAACTTAACAAGATCCTATTTCAAAAATAATAAATAAAATTGGGCTGGGGGGTATGGCTTGGAGGTCGAATGCCCCCCGAATTCAATTCCCAGTAACCAAAAAAATAAAATAAAAATAAAAAAGTATCAGAGGCACAAAAAGGCCACAGGTGATGTGTCACAGGGGGGAAAAAAGTAAACCAATAATGGAATAGAATAAAAACATATATCATGAAATTAAGTCCTAATCAGCTACAAGACTTAAAGAAAATTAGAATTTTTTCAAAGACAATATTATGCATACTAAAGGAAGAATCAATATCTAAAACACAAGTTATGCCTGGATTTAAATTTACCTATTTTTCCATAGATAATGTATTATACTTTTTTGAAAAAGGAAAAGAAAAAATGTAACCATAATTCAATGGGACTCTAGAAGTTCTTTGCGACACATTTCATTTCTATTAGTCCTGGGTTTTAGCAAAGGACCAAATGCAGTTCAATCCTATGAAAAAATAATCCTTGGTTTAGCAACTGAGGCAGAGGATGTTTACACACTGCTCTCTACTTAAGCATCTCAACCTGTATCCAAACCCAGGCTCAGGGATAAATCAGTGGCTGAGTTCTGCTCACTCCACTCTAGCTCCTGATTGCTAAGCCTGCCAGTAAGGCAGCTATTGCAATAACAATTTGGGGGATGCAGGCATTGGTCTATAAGAAATTGGATTGAGAACAATTTATTTTACACAATATCCAGCCATCAGGGGATATAATTCAGTCTCTATCAAGCCATGACAAGATGAAAATGCGTATGTTCCCTTGGGGATAGAAATCTAGTCCCTGTCTATCTATATGTTTTTTCACACAAACACTTTTTTAATTGGAATGTCACTGAAGAGTACATTTAAACCCACTTTAAGAAGAACATAAAAATATCTATTCTGTAAGCTCAAGATTACAGTAATCAAGTTTTTTTAAAAATTACATGCAAATAATTATATCTTGTTCTAGGAGACTTCCTAAAACCATTACTCTTTTAAATCCACAGTTCCAAATCCAAGAGATGGTAATTCATACGCTTTCACAAATGACTTCCAAATTTGTAAAACCACAGTGGCCTAATGATTCATGAAATACCAATTCCACATAAAACAAGTCAGAAATCTCGTAGGTTTGATTGGCATTTGCCTTTCTTTCTTCCCCTGGATCCAAGTAGTAACTCAGTCTCAACAATGCTCCTAAATAGTTCTAGGATCTATCAGTTTGCTATCTGCAACTACTAATCCATCACCTGAGCTACCCTGGCCTCGATCCCTGGACCACTCCAATAGATTCCCTAAGCCTCGCCACATCTACTCTTGCCTTCCCTCCATTCATTCTTCCACAGATGCTAGTGTACTCAACAGAAACCCACACATACGCTATATTTGCCGAAGCCATGCACAAGAACATTCCTTGCAGCGTTGCTTCTCAGAGCATCGAAGTGTACAACCAAATGTCCACAACAGTAGAAAGGATGCTCTGTAAGTCTACATAGCCAGGAAAACAAAATGAGCTACAACTATGCGGAATGATGTGGGCAAATATCATGAAAGGATGCTGAAAGAAGCAAATCAGACCCAAAGAAGTATACACTGATAGTTCCATACATAGGAAGTTTGAAATTCGGCCAAATAAATTTGTGATGTAGGAAGCCAAAATACTGATAATCCCAAGGGAAGACAGTGATTGGAAGAGGGAATTCTTGGGTGCTGGGGCTTCTGCTGCAGATCTAGCTACTGGTTACATGAGGGCATTTGCCTGGTAAAAAATTCATCAAGCTGCACACTTTTTGCTCTTTTCTCTATATATAATTTGTGCTCTTTTCTCTATATATAAAATACTTCAACAAAAAGCCTACTTAAAAACAACACCTGCTGGGTATATAGCTCTGTGGTAAAGCACCTGCCTAGCATGTCCAAAATCTAGGTTCAACCCCCAGTACCACACAGTAAACAAGTAAAATAGGTTACAAAAATAAACAAGTGCTTTCATTTTAGCCGAGCATGGCATCACATACCTGTAATCGCAATATTTGGAAGGCTAAGACAGGAAGATTGCAATTTCACAGCCATACTCAGCAACTTAGCAAGACTTTCCACAACCTAGTAAAACAGCTACCTAGTGAGGCACTCCGCAACACACTGAGACCCGGTTTCAAAATAAAGAATAAAAAAATAGGGCTGGGGGTGTAGCTCAGAGGTAGAATGCCCCTGAGTTCAATCCCCAGTACCGCAAAAAAAAAAACAAAAACAAAATGAAAAATAAAATAGGGCTGAGAGTGTGGTTCAGAAGTATAATACCACTGGATTCAATTCCTAGTGCCATACATACATATAATTTAAAATTTTGGAATAATATATTGGTAATACATCCAAATACTTCTTTTAGTACAATGCCCCTCCTCCACCAAAAACACCTAATCATATTCTAACCCCATGGTGTATCCCTGCCTGGGAGGAGCTGATGCTTTCCACAGATAAGACAAGACAGGAACAATTTCCAAATTATAGAACCAGCCTAAGTGTCCGTCAATAGATGAGTGGATCACAAAGCTGTGGTATATACACACAATGGAATTTTACTCAGCCATAAAGAAAAACAAAATTATGTCGTTTTCAGGAAAATGGATGGAACTAGAGACTATTATGATAAGTGAGATTAGCCAATCTCTGAAAGAGAATACTTGTGTGTTTTCTCTCATATGTGGAAGCTAGAAAGAAATTAGGTAACAAAAGAGATTTCAGATAAAGGAATAGAGATTCCAATGGAGTGATGGTGGGGGTTTAGGGGAAGAAAGAGGGGGGATCGAGACACAATGAAGGTAACAGTTTAAACAATGCTATGCACATACATGAAATTATCAACACCACGCCAATCTCAATGATATGTATGGGGAAGGGGAGGAAGTGGGGCAGGATCTGAAGGGAAACCCACCAAGTGCTGTGTGCATGTATATTCCTATTGCTCTAAACCTCATTATGATGTATAATTATACAGAACCAATAATAAATATACAAAAGAAAAAGGAAAGGAATCATTGTCATTATCATGATTGTAACTAGATCATTATCTGTGAAATGTGTTGTTTAATGTTCATCTCACATTGAAAATTCCACGAGGGTTAGAATAATTTCTGCTGTTCACCACTAAATGAACAAGTCACAGGATTCAATAGATATGCTGGGATGAGGGAGGTTTATGAAATTGTGTGGACTAGAGAGAGGCAAGATCAAAGGGATGGTTCTAATCTTACATTTTCAACCTCCTGCCACAGCCTGCTTTCCACCTCTCAAAATTCCCCTAAATTAGCCAGGTGTGATGGTGCAGTCTTGTAATCCCAGTTCTTGGGAGGCTGAGACAGGAGAACCATAGGTTCATGGTCAGCCTCAGAAATTTAGTGAGGCCCTCTGCAACTTAGTGAGACCTTGTTTCAAAATAAAATAGGGCTGAGGGTGTAGCTCAAAGGTAAGATACCTCTGGATTCCACTCCCAATACAAAAAAAAAAATCCATGTGGGCCCTGAGCAGACCACTGGGAATTGCCAGCCAAGGAGCCCTTCTAAGCTGGCAGTGGACATGCAGGAACAGATTCCCCAGCTGCCCTGGGTGAGTGGCAGGGCTTCCTGCCTCTGTATAATAGTCAGCCCTCCCGATGGCTCCCAGTAAATGCACCCTCTGCCCTCAGCATTTAGCATCCTGTGGTCCCTCCACACATACCAGGATTGGTCTGTGTGACCACCAGCAGGTGCTGCTGCTGCTGCTGAGATTAGGTGATAGTAAAAATGATCATGACTCTCTCTTTCCCTCTTACATGACTCTGGGGGAAGCAAGCTACCATGTCATAAGCAGCCCTACGGGGAGGTTTACATGCAGAGGAAATGCAGCCTCCTGGCAACAGCCATAAAGGAACTGGGACCCACCCACAGGGACCTGACTAAGCGTGGAGACAGGTTCTCTGGTCCAGGTAAGCCTTGAAAGGACTGCAGCCCAAGGGGCAGCATGAGCCAGAACCACACAGCTAAGCCCCTCCTGGATTTCTGACTCGCACAAACCATGTGAGAGAGAAGCTATTTATTGTTTTAAGCTGTACAGTTTCAGGATACTTTGCTAAGTAGCAATAGATAAATAATACACTCT